>CAUYQS010038350.1:0-37674 GCA_963574585.1 Otolemur crassicaudatus | reverse complement strand
GTCTCCCCCCTCCTCCCAGCCTCCCCCTCCTCCCAGTCTCCCTCCCTCACGAGGATGGCTCTTAATAACGTTCTTGCACATGTAATCCCATCTTGGTATCTGTTTTTACACGACTGATTGAAGTTTTACTGTATTCTTCCTCCCAGTTTAATCTATTTCACCAAATTGATTAGTTCTTTCAAAGTCTTTTCAATTTTGGCTTTGTTAATTCTCTCAGTCATATATTTGTTTTCTGTTTAATAATTATTTCTTTTTTTTAGTTCCTTTCTTCTCCTTCTGGGCTTTATTTTGTTGTCCTTTTTCTATCTTCTTGAAATGGATGCCCAGTTCATTAAATTTTATGCTCCCTTCATAATGTATCAGTTTGAAGCTATAAATTTCCCTTTCAGTATTGCCTTAACTATATCCCACGAATATTAATGTGTATCACTTTCCCTTTAGTTTAGTTCAAAATAATTTCTAATTTTGTTTGTTTCTTCTTTGACCTGGGTTGTTTAAAAACAGAATGGCAATTTTGTTATCCATTTGTAATTGATTTTTAACATAATGCTTTGTATGGTTTCACCTACAAATGTGGGGACTTGCTTGATGGGTCAGCATATCATCAAATTTCTGTAAATGTCCTATGTACTTGAAAAGAATTTATCTTCCACAACTGTTGGGTTCAGTATGTGTATGTTTGTATTTGGTCAAGTTATTAATTGTGTTATGTTCAAGTCTTCTATATTATTTATATTGTTATCAATTTTTTTCTGCTTATCATCTTCTGTGAGAGGTATGCATTCTTAGTTATGTCAACTTTTAAAAATATATTTTTAGGCCAGTGGCTGTGGTTCATGCCTATAAGCCTAGCACTACAGGAGGCCAAGGTGGTGGATCTTGCACTCGGGGAATTCAAGACCAGCCTGAGCAGCTCGGCACCTGTGGCTTAAGTGGCTAAGGCACCAGCCACATACACCTAAGGTGGCAGGTTCGAATCCAGCCCAGGCCCGCCAAACAACAATGACGGCTGCAACCAAAAAATAGCCAGGCATTGTGGCAGGCGCCTGTGGTCCCAGCTACTTGGGAGGCGGAGGCAGGAGACTCGCTTGAGCCCAGGAGTTGGAGGTTGCTAGCCTGGGCGACATAGTAAGATGCTGTCTCAAAAAGAAATGTGTGTGTGTGTGTGTATGTGTATCTATTACAACTTTGACATAAAAGTTATAAAAGATGCACAAACATTTTAAATCCTATATCCTCCTAGCTAACTGAAACTTCCATTAATAAGAAGCCTCCTTTAAGTTCTTCCATGTTGTCACAAATGACAGGATCTCCCTCGATTATAAGGCTGGATGGTATTCCACTGTGTATATTTACCAAATTTTCTTTATTCATTCATCTGTTAATGGACATTGAAGTTGATTCCATCATTTAGCTACTGTGACTAAGTATGCCATGAACTTGGGAGTGCAGACATCTCTTCAACATACTGATATCAAATCTTTTTGATTAATACTCAGAAATGAGATTTCTAGGTCATATTCATTCTGTTTTTAGATTTTGAAGAATCTCCGATTTGCCAGAGACAGAAAGACAAATACATATGTACTCATTTATATTTAAATTTTTTTTTTTTTAGACAAAGTCTCACTCTGTCACCTGGGCTAGAGTGCCATGGCATCAGCCTAGCTCACAGCAACCTCAAACTCCTGGGCTCAAGTGATCCTCCAGCCTCAGTCTCCTGAGTAGCTGGGACTACAGACAAGCACCACAATGCCTGGCTAGTTTTTCTAATTTTTAGCAGAAATGGGGTCTTGCTCTTGCTCAGGCTGGTCTCAAACTCCTGAGTGCAGGCAATCCACTGGCCTGGGCCTCCCAGAATGCTAGAATCATAGGCATGAGCTACGGCACTCAGCCTATATGTGAAATCTCAATCAATTGAATTTACAGAAATTGAGAACAGAGTGCTGTTCACCAGGCTGGGGGTAGGAGCGCTGGGGAAATGACAGTCACAGGGCACAGAGTCTCAGTTACACCTGAAGAATAGGGTTTTTTGTTTTTTTTAGCTTGGGGTTTTTTTATTGCACAGAATGGTCAACATAGTTAATAATAATAATGTAGTGTACATTTCAAAATTGCTAGGACAATAAATTTCAAATGTCCTCACCACAAAAAATCAGTATTGGAGGTAATAAATATGACAATAGCTTAATTTAATCATTGTGTTAAAAATACATTGTACATAAAGATATACAATTATAATTTGTCAATTCACAATAAGATACAAATTTTAAAAAGAAAACATTTATAAAAAGAAGCCATTCCTCACCATTTTTAGCCTTTTTCTTTTAAAGACCTATTTTGCCTACTATGAATAGGTTCCCAGATTTCTTCTGGGTAGCATGAAGTATGAAGTCTTTCTTCTTTTTTTTTTTTTTAACTTTTAACCTTTCTGGATACTTCCATATCCTGAATGTTTCAGATTTAAAAAAAAAAAAAAGTCTAGGCGGGGCACCCATAGCTCAGTGAGTAGGACACCAGCTACATATACCCAGACTGGCGGTTCAAGCCCGGCCTGGACCAGCTAAACAACAATGACAACTGCAATCAAAAAATAGCCAGGTGTTGTGATGGGCACCTGTAGTCCTGGCTACTTGGACAGCTGAGGCAAGAGAATCGCTTAAGCCCAAGAGTTTGATGTTGCTGTGAGCTGTGATGCCACAGCACACTACCAAGGGCAACAGCTTGAGACTCTATCTCAAAAATAAATAAGTAAATAAAAATAAACATGGTGCATCTTACAAGAGTACATGTGAAATTTACTAAGTGTAGAATATAGGTGTCTTGACACAATAACTAAGAGAATGCCGTGAAGGCTATGTTAACCAGTTTGATGAAAATATTTCAAATTGTCTATAAAACCAGCACATTGTCCCCCATGATTGCGTTGATGTACACAGCTATGATTTATTAAAATAAATAAATAAATAAATAAATAAAAATAGTCTATAATTTCCTTATTTTAGTAACTTTTCTCTAAAATTTTTGTTCCGACACTGAACTTCTAGTATATTAATAAGAATTGTAATTCCTGTTCTATCAGGAGTTACTGCCACTGCATTATTTGTGCTTCTATTTCTACATTTTTTTTCATTTTGTTGTTGCTTATTTTTCTTTCATTTCTTGCCATCTTTGTGCATTGATTATTTTTTCCATTCTGTTTCTCTTTCAACTATTATGAAAGTTATATGTGATATTTTTTGTATTGATTTATTCATTTATTTTCTAAAAATACTGAACACCAACGAAATACTAGGCATTGTCATAGGTACTTGGGATAAGATTGATGTGCAAGGTAGAAAAGATTCCTATTCTTGTGAATCTCACATTTTGTGTGTGCGTGCCTGTGTATGTGTGTGAGAGAGAGAGAGAAACAATAAAGAACAGATAAAAAGGCTCAGCGCCTGTGGCTCAAGTGGCTAAGGCGCCAGCCACATACACCTAAGGTAGCGGGTTCGAACCCAGCCTGGGCCTGCCAAACAACAATGACGGCTGCAACCAAAAAAAAAAAAAAAAATAGCCAGGCATTGTGGCAGGTGTCTGTAGTCCCAGCTATTTGGGAGGCGGAGGCAGAAGACTCGCTTGAGCCCAGGAGTTGGAGGTTGTGGTGAGCTGTGATGCCACAGCACTCTACCCAGGGGGACAGCTTGAGGCTCTGTTTCAAAAAAAAAAAAAAAAAAACAGATAAAATAAGTAAATAGCATGCTGGAAAATGATAAGTGCTAGGGAAAAGAAAAAACAGAGCAGTGCAGGACAGCAGGGGTCCAGAGTTAATATCTGCAGTACTTACCAGAGTGGGCGTCATAGAAAAAGTCACCTAAGAGTGGCTACTGGGGGCAGTGGGAATTTAGCCTGGCCAGTATCTGAGAGAGCAACATTTAAAGCAGCAGAAACCTCCAGTCTGGGGTGGGGGGGGGATTGGTTTTTTTGTTGTTATTTCCCGTTGCCTGTTTTATTGTTTGTTTGTTTTTATGGAGACAATCTTTTGCATGTTCATTTAATATTGAGCAGGTATCTTTTCTAAGTATTCATTTTGGATTAATATGAGGAAACATGATTAGGTTGTATCATTTGCATTTGCAAGGTGAAGTCAGAGTTCTAGTGCAGCCACACCTCTCACACTTACAAAAATCAACTCAAAATAGATAAAAGACTTAAGCCTAAGATATGATACTAGAAAACTCTAGAAGAAAGTGTGGGGAAAAAACTCTTAAAGATATCGGCCTTGGGAAAGAATTGATGAAGACCTCAAAGGGAATCAGCAACAAATAAAATGAATAAATGGAACCTGATCAAGTTAAAACGTGTTTTTTGTTTATTTGTTTTTTAGACAGAGTATCACTCTGTTGCCCAAGCTAGAGTGCCGTAGCCTCAGCCTAGCTCACAGCAACCTCAAATCCCTGGGTTCAAGTGATCCTCCCCCCTCAGCCTCCCAAGTAGCTGGGACTACAGGCACCCACCACAATGCCCAGCTAATCCTGCTATTTTTAGTAGAGATAGGGTCTCATTATTTTTGCTCAGGTTGGTCTGGAACTCCTGAGTTCAAGTGATCCTCCCAACTTGGCCTCCTAAGTGCTAGGATTACAGGCATGAGCTGCCTCGCCTCAACATTGTTACCTGTTGTTTTTTTGTTTGTTTGTTTTGAGACAAAGTCTCACTCTTTTACTCCAGACTATAGTTCTGTGGCCTCGGCCTAGTTTACAGCAACTTTAAACTCCTGGGTCCAAGAAATCCTCCTGCTTCAGCCTCCCGAGTAGCTGGGATTACAGGTGCCCACCATAACACCCAGCTAATTTTATTTTTAGTAGCAATGGAGTCTCACTTAAGGCTAGTCTCAAACTCCTGAGCTTAAGCATCACTCCTGCCTCCCAGAGTGCTAGGGTAACAAGTGGGAGCTACTGCACCTGATCTACTGCCTGGTTTTTAAAGGAGAAAGGCAGAAGAGAAGTGAGACTTAGGACATGGTAAGTTTGAATTGTCTACTAGATATACAAATAGAAATGTAAGTAGTTCAATACACAAGTCTGGAGTTTAGGGCAGAAGTGGAGAATTAATTAATATTTCTATGCTTTTTTTCTAAGTACAAGGAATTTAGAGCACTATAACTTTATCCTTTTTTGTAGGGCATTTTTGTTGTTCCTTGTCTGTGTTACAATCCTACAGGGTTACTGGTATTATTTTATAAAGTCGGTGTTTGCACAGATTTACCCTTGTGACAATCCTACAGGGTTACTGGTATTAGTTTATAAAGTCGGTGTTTGCACAGATTTACCCTTGTTACAATCCTACAGGGTTACTGGTATTATTTTATGCAGTCGGTGTTTGCACAGATTTACCCTTGTGACAATCCTACAGGGTTACTGGTATTATTTTATACAGTCGGTGTTTGCACAGATTTACCCTTGTTACAATCCTACAGGGTTACTGGTATTATTTTATACAGTCGGTTTTTGCACAGATTTACCCTTGTGACAATCCTACAGGGTTACTGGTATTATTTTATACCGTGTTTGCACAGATTTACCCTTTCTCAGCATTCATTCTTGCATCAGCGATCTACATTTTGGGGTCACTTTCTTTTTCATGAAAAATATCTTTCACAATTTCCTTAACAAAGGTTACCAGCTGGAAAAATTCTTGTTTTTATTAATTTAAACACAATTTTATTTTATATTTATTTCTGATAGATTTTTTCCCCTAGGAATACAATTTCACGTTGACATCTAATATCTCTATGGATGTTGAAAACACTATTTTACTGTCCTAGGCCTCCCACTGTTGCTAGAGAGAAATCAGATCTGAGACTAAATATGTTTCCATTGTACTTAATTTTTATTTTCTGGGTAGCTTTTAAAAATCTCTGTCTTTGTCTCACACTATGACATAACTGCATGCGAATTTCTTTCTCTTTTAAATATGATTGGAAATTGTTGTGTTTAGTTAATCTGTGAGTGGAAGTCTTTTTCAGTGCTGAAAAATCCCCAGCTGTTGTCTCTTCTAGTACAGGCTTAGGTCCATTCGTATATTAGCTCTTTTCCCTCTGGTCTCCATATCTCTTAACTTAACCCCTCTGTTCTATTGCCCTTCAGTTGGTCTCGGGTCCTGAATTCTGGATAATTTCTTCAGAACTAATGTTCATTTTGCTAACTCTCTTTAGCTGTGCATAACCTGCTACCAAAACCCTTCAATTGTTCTAATGTCAGTCATTACACGTATCTCAACTATAAATTTAATTTTTATTTTTAAACTTCCTTTTTATGTTTTACTATTTTAAGCTTCCACTTTTATTTCTTTAAAACATATTAAATATTCTTATTTTATATTCTGTGTCTGATAATTCCAATACCTGCAGTCTGCCTGAGTCTCATTCTGGCTGGCTACTGATGATGGTGACTTCATTTTTGTGTGTTTTGTGATTTCTAACATTAAGTTCATATTTCTTGGAATTTTATATGAGAGAATTCTTTGAGCCCTCAGTTGAAGCTAAATGCCTACAGGAATAATTCTGGTCTGGTTTTGCCAGTTATCTCAAAACACCACCAACTCTGGTCTACTACAACTAAATTATGGTTTGGAAAAGTGCTGGACCACCAAAACCAAGTGAGGTCAAAGTGCAAATCTGCATAAGATCACCTGGTAGTGATAAATTTTCAAGGAAGATTTATTCCCCTCTCTAGGTCAAGGATTTAAGCTGAGCGATTAGCCCACGCACTCTGGAGTAGGGGATCAGTATCCTTACTGCACCCTGACACCATGTAGGTGACTGTTTGAGATTCTAGTTTAATATAAGGAGTCTCCTATAAGATTCTACTCTCGGACCAGCCATGAAAACCAAAGACCAAGGCACCAGGTTTGGCCAGTTCACACGGGGCTATTCGTCCCTCCTATCTACTCTGTATTTCAGGTTTTCTTAACACTTTTAATTAACTTTTGGCCTCTGTGTGTGTCTTAATCTCTTACTGATTTAACAATACATTATAATTTTTTTGTGTGGTGGCTCATGTCTGTAATCCTAGTACTCTGGGAGGCTGAGGCAGGTGGATTGCTTGAGCTCAGTAGTTCAAGACCAGCCTGAGCAAAAGTGATACCCCATCTCTATTAAAAATAGAAAAATTAGCCAGGTGCTGTGGTGGGTGCCCATAGGACCAACTACTTGGGAGGCTGAGGTAAGAGGATCATCATTGCTTGACCTCAAGAGTTTGAGGTTGCTATGAGCTATGATGATGCCACAGCACTGTACCCAGGGCAACAGAGTAAGACTCTGTCTCAAAAAAAAAAAAAAAGTTGAAATAAAAAATTATACTTCTTTTGTAATCCAGCATATCACATGTTTAGGTCATATAAATAGAAGAATTAAACAAGATGTTCCAGACTTTTAGAATCCTACGTTCTTTACTATCTTTTCATCTTAATCTTAACAATTGTCATATTATGTCAACATAGACTCATTTACATTGATCAAAACAATGCTACTTTTGTAAAATTTTCATCTTTTTCTTGTCCTTGTGGCTAGGTTGTTTAAAGCATATGTGGGGGAATGCAAGAGAAGACTAGAATCAAAAAACCAAGGTCATCTATGAGGCACCAAGGGTGCAAGTTGGAGATGACCTGAACTAACCCTCTGTGAGCTTCTCATGTGACTACTTGCCCTATGTCAGGACAGGTGCCTTTAAAGGGGCTTGGGTGACATACATGCCCCAAATAACCACTGCTGAACACCGGACTCAAATGCTGAAGCCATTCTAGAAATTGCACACATTAAGAGGTACTTTTTTTGACTCATCAGATTCTGTTAAAAACCAATTACCTTGAAACTCATTTTTCCAGGTATTTATATTAGAAGCTCAGTAGCTAACCCTGGATTATTGGATTTGTATTTCTGCCTGCAAATTCAAATAACTTTGAATGTTTCACTTTCTAGTTCAAAGCTTGATCTTTTCTTTGATCATTTTGTTGAATCCAAAAAGTAGTGGGTTGATACTAAACGTTAGCCAACTCACTATGGCTTACATTTTAAAATTTACTTTGGTGGTAGCCTGCCTCTAATGTGTTAAGTGAATGTAATTAGATTGTGAATGAATACTATTAACACATGTTCATATTCAGCACCGGTAGAGTCTGAGGATGTGATTTCTCTGTCAAGCCTTTTTCAGCACATTAGGAAATCTTTATTGATTTGATTTCTCTATGCAATTTGGTGCTCTAAGAAATGTTGGCCTTTGGGTCTCTTTCCGTTTAATTTTCAAAGTCTTCTAGGAATCTTTTTTCTCTTGCGTTACATTAACTCAGAATTATGCAGAATAATTTTCCATGTAGATGAATGAAGTAACTAGGAAAGACAGTAATTGATGTCGCAAATCTCTTCAAAGCCTGATTCAGAGAAAGTTTTGAAAGGAAAACCTGGGGAAGTTTATTCTATCATTGCCTCCATTTATTAGTGGCAGTGACTCAGCCATATTTATTAATTTCTCATGAAAATCCAGTCAAATTATTTTGGTCTTACCAGTAGCATATCAGTACCTTCTAGTCTTTTAATAAACCCCAGTGATCATATTCTGACAAGTTAAGATGAATGAGTGTTCTAAGATGATTAAATCCACTTTTATCTGTGTTTTTTCAGATTTCATTGTTTAAATACATGCATGATATTATAAAGTCAGTTACAAAAAGAATAAAGGATATATGTTACTGATATATGATTACGTGACTTCTTCCTAATTGACCATTTGAATTTTCACTTACAGTTTTTAGTTCTACCTGTGAAAACCTGCAATAAAGTAAGATTTAAACCCGAATTAGCGCTGACCTCGCAGGTTTTCTGTGTGCTGATAAGAACGGCTAGTACCCCTGTCACGTCACTAGGGGGCGCTCTTGGTCCTTCATTGCCGAACAAACTGCGCTCCCCTCCGCATCCGCACAGCCCTCTAACTAGGAGTGGGTCATTATCATTTTTCGCTTGGCACAATTATGAAAGAGAGCCGTGATCATTCACAGAACCTGTAAAGAGGCCATGAAAAAGAAGCTGATAAACTCTATCACTTACCTTGAAAACTTCTGAAGAATGTTAAGCTGGCTTGGACTTATCATCAAATCCCAACAACTTTTCTAATATAGAAAGTAAAATAATAAAAACTCCATACAAGAAACACATTTCCTTAAAGTTGAAAGAGATAGTGGGTTAAGAGTTACATGATGAAGGGTTCCCAAACTGCTTATTAAGGAACAAACAGCCATGAAAATGTTGTCAATCAACCAGGTGTATTTCTTTTGATTTATTTTTTTAATTTTCTTTCCCTTTCTTTTTCCAGTCCAATACAAAAAGCCTGGTTTTACCTGACCCTCACCAGCCAGAGGGTGCAAAGGAAGTCATTTCAACACTGAGGGATGAATTTGTGTTAGCTTGAAGAAACCACAGCCTCTTTTGGAAGTTTGCCCCGTTCTAGGCCCTCTCAGAGCGGGGCAGTCTCTCTGGTTGGGGAAAGGACTCCATGCCTTGGGGCCAGCTGGTTAGAGAACCCAGTGAGCAAATTCTCCCCCGTGCTACGAAGCTTTCTTCCCAGGGTCTGGACGTACTGGGGGCTGGGGGACAGGCAGGCTAGGAAGGCTGAGACGCCGTCTCAGCCCCTGGGTGTCCTCAGCCCCACAGGAAGGTAAGAGAATGGGACTTGGGAAACACTGAACCGGTGCTTTCCTCACTTTCCTCCCTGCAGGCCATGCCCTGTGGTGGCCATTTGACCTTGGGAGAAGTTAGAAAGAGGAAATGGTCAGAAAACGGCCATCTGGAAAGAAAAAGGCGGGGACAGTGAGAGCGCCCGGCCTGTGCAGGAGATCGGATGGAGCCTGTAGGAAACAGACGAGAAGGGGTTTGCTGTGGCCGTGGAACTCTGCCCCCCGCCCCCAAATTCCCATGCTGGGGTCCTACTCTCCAGTACCCAGAAGGTGACTGTGTTTGGAGAGAGGGTTTTTTAAAGAGGTGATTAAGGTAAAATGAGGTTATGAAGGTGCATTTAGCCTGATCTGACTGGGGCCCATACAGCAAGAGGGAACTTGGACACAGACACACAGAGGGAAGACCCGACCCTGTGAGGTCACACGGAGGACGCTGCCTCACCAGAAACTAACCCCCGGCCACACCCCAATCCTAGACTTCAGCCTCCAGATCTGGAGGAAACCAGTTTCTGCTGTGGAAGCCACCTGGCCTGAGGAATTTGCCTGTGGTGGCCACGGCAGACTAGGACAGCCCTGCCTCCTGTCCCTGGGCAGTTGTGTTGGTGGCTGCCTGTGACAGCCCTAAGGGACACTGAGGGAGGGTCCTGCTCGCAGCTCGGTGCAGCCTGTCTGTGTGCAGTTAGCAGCATGGTTGGTGGGGAAGGACAGGAGTTCAGCTGCCCAGATATCCCTCCTAGAAGGTCCCTAACCCTGGTGTGGCCACGTGGAGGGCAGCTCACATGCAGAGGATGCGCTGAAGGGGACAGGAGATTCTGTGAGGGTAAAGTCTGGGCTCCACAGGTCAGCATGGCAGAGTGACTGTCCTGGCTGGAGAACATGTACAGTCACAGCCAACCACTGTCCCTTGGAGAGCACTTGGGGCCAGGCCAGCAGGACTAGGGGAGGGGTCCCTTGGCAGTAGGGCTGAGAGGACATGCAGGGCCGCCGAGCAGCACAGGGCCCTGCTGCAGAGCTGAGGACTCCCTATGCCACTTCCCTGAGGGCGCAGCAAGTTCCCTGGGCCCAGCCACCCTCTGGGGGACAGAAGGGGGATGCGGTGCAGAATGCTGACCATGGAGTACTTTCCCATCAAAACAGTTATTCAGCAAATGAACTTCTGTCTACCCAAGGGATGGGAATCCCAGTTTGCAGCATCCCTACACACGTGGCCTTCGGGCAGTACGTGAAAGCCTGGCATCCCACGTGGCTGACCGCACCTCTCCTGCTGCAGCTGCCAAGAAGTCCCACGTACTGTGTGGTCACCGAACCTGGAGCATCACTGCTGGGCCTAACATGTCCCCATCATCCTTGTTCCTTTATTCTCTTTTTTGCCTTTTCTTCTTTCTTTCTGTATTATCAAATGCTAGTGCCCCCAAAGTATGGCCAAAACCATCTGCTGATAAGCCCACAAGGCTGTGTTTATTGTTAAGGTAAGGGGAGGAGTCGGTGGAGGAGGACAAAGTTGGGATCTTTATGGAGATGCTGATTCAAGGTGGGCTTTTCAATGGAAGGGGCCTGATTAGGACCAAGTGAAGATAATGGTGTAATAGTTTAGGACTGTTGGTCACAGCACAACAATGGTTTTGAGGCAAGATTGAAGAGCCTTGGGAGAGTATATCTTCAAGGCTTTCTATTGAAAAGCTGATGGGTGTTTCAGGGAGATTCTGAGAAGACAAAGTTATTTGCAGCTTTGTGGGCAAGAGTTTCCTGGAAGAGTAAACTTATATAAACAAAGACAGTGGATTAGTAGAGTCGCATTAACATAGACAATGAACTGTGTGGTTTGGTTATCAATCTGGGAGGGAGAAAGTCCAGCTTCAGATCCAGCTGAGGCAGTGTGACAAGGAGGGGCTGGCCTACCTGGGGGCGCAGCACTCTGTCATTTACCATATGTGGGATTGGGGGTAGTTGCCTAACCTAGATTCCTGGAAAATAGCAAGTTCTTGCTACTCATCTTATCAGAAGCTATTCTCAGCCTGCACTTCGGCATTCACAGAGAAAGCAGATATGCACACCGAGGCTGAGCAGCCAGGACAGGGAGCAGGGAGAGAGGGTGATTCTTAACTGGGATTTCTAGAAGGAGCTCTAGGACAGCAAGCCATGGGCCGAGCTTCCAAGAAGGTGCTGAGAGTGACAGATTGGGGGGGTGGGGGGAGTCCAGGAGGGTGTCCTCCAACTCCAGACTCCTTCCCGACGGATGTGCTCACCTCGGTAGAAAGTGCAGCAGGTATGGCCTGGACCCTCTGGCTCGCCTCTCAGTGGGACTTGGCATCACAACTGAGGACGATGTGACCTTGGGCAGGAAGTCACGCTGCATCCAGCCTCTCGGCGTCCCCTGTGCAGTGTAGCCTGTGTGCCCCACAGAGTGTCACAGAGATTAAGGGCAAAATCACTCAGCCAATTCTGAAGTACCCTGCTATCAAAGGCACCCCAGACCTCAGTTCCAGTCTCCCACTCTCCCGCACTCTCAGCTGCCCTACCTCATTCCTCTGCCAGCTCCTTGCCTCCCAGCGCCCCCCACCCCCCATCCCTGCCTGTGCCTCTCCTTACTCCTGTCTACCTTTGGTCTCTTTTCAAGGTAGACCTTTATTCCTGGCCTATATCTGTCTAGTTTCAGCTGACTCGAGTAGGTAGGTTTACCAAATAGGAGAAATCTCCAAGGGGCCATGGAAGAGCTTGGCCTCAGCAGCAGGAGCCTGGGGTCAGAGCCTGATGTGTCTACTGACCAGCTGCACAGACTGAGGCAATGGCTTAATGCTGCGCCATCTGTTTCCACAGACCTAAAAACAAGACCTACTGTACCCATTGTGAGTGGTATTTCCAGGTTAGCCAGCTTGGGCAGGTGAAGGGATGCTTTCCTCACCCTCCAAGGGAACCACCCAGAGCCAACTTGGGGGATCTGTTGACCCAGTGGGCCAGGCTGTCTCTGTCCAGATCCTGGCTCCTCTGCTCAGGACCAAGTCTAGGTGAGGTGGGAGAGAAGCTCCTTGGAAGGGGGGGGGGACAAAAAAATTCTAATCAAGATAGAAATATTCTAATACAATATTTTAAAAAATCCTTTTGGAAAACTGCAGCCCATAGGCTGGCCTCCTGGTTTTTGTAGATAACATCAGAACTGAGAGTCGGTGAGTAAAATGAGGCAAGACTGAGTCTTTCATTTAAAGTTCTGATATTTTGTTCCACATGAATTTTTGCGAATTTTAACTTTGATTTATATAAATATTATATTAAATATCATTTATCATGTTGACTAAAATTTGAGGGATTCCCTTCCATTTTACACCAGCCCCGCCACCACTTACTGAGCTGTGTGAACTCTGCCCACTTACTTCCGCTGTCTGTCTCCATGAAATGAGGCGGTGGTTAAGGCACCTACCTCACTGGGCTCTGGTGAACATCATTTATGCCAGTCACTATACGCATATTATTATTATCATTAATTTTTCTTTTCTTTCTGCGGCTTCAGGGAGAAAAGGGAGGGCGACATCCAGCTGGAGGGGCTGTGGCTGAGGTGGCCTGAGAGACGTAGCTCTGACCTGCAGACAGGAGGAAGGGCCTGGGGGGCAGGTGAGGTGGGAACCGTGCTTGGACCCTGGGGAGCCTCAGAGGCCCCAGAAAGCAACAGGCCACCTGGAGCCCTGGGAGACAAGAGGCTGAGGGGGGCGGCACCAGAAAGGCAGTTTCAGGGATGGGGCTGGCTCGCTGTGCTACTCCATAACTCTCAGTTCAGCTACAGAAAATAAGAAAAACAAGTAAAGACAACAGATTAAATTCAGAAGCAAGTGGCTTAGGAGCCATAGGCTCAGATAAAGTAAGTGTGAGTTAAGCGTGGTGGGGCGAGGGCTCCTGTGTCCTGGAGGTGCTCAGCCTGTGTGCGTCTATCAGGGAGGCCCGTTCTGCCTCCACGGCGCCTCTGCCAAGAGGCCCTGGCCAGGTGCAACTGAGACAACAGCTCTGGTTCCCAGAACCACACCAACATGGGAGAGGGAAACTAGGACAGGGGCTGACCGCGGGCTCCACGTCCCCAGGGGGCACCTGCCCCCACACTTCCTGCTTGCTATTTGTTGAGTGTTTCAAACGTCTTAGTTTAGCTATGAGCCTCTATTCCTTGGCCTCTGTGATAGCCTGGTAATGAACTTGCAGGCTCCCATTGAGTCAAAGTGCTTGCCCCTGGGAGAGTGTTTGGGTTTCCTTAGTAATTCAGGATGCTCCTTGTTTGAGGTGAGCCTGGATAAACAGGCAAACACAGCACCAAGAGGGAAGGCCAGAGAATGGGGTGACCAAATGCTTCCCAAAAAAGCAGCAGATAAAAAATAAACAAGTGTTTAAAAGAAGAAAGAAAACCCTAGTCCGGAGGCCATTTCCAGTCAGTGAAGACACGATGTGGAGGGGTTTGTGTCTCTGAATCCGAGACAGCGGACAGGTGAGCACAGGTTCATGTGACAGAGCCACATGTTCCAGCCCAAACATTTTGTTTGGATTTGCCCAGCGCCTGCGTGGAGTGGCCCACACACACCTCAGGAGGGGGGGCCTGCAGGGCCTGGAGGCAGAACTGCTCAATATTCTGGATTAACAGAGACTCTAGGGACACACTGGCCAGATGCAGTGAGTGTGCTCAGAGTGGACGTGGGCAGAGATAAACCCGCTCCCTCTCCCCTCCCCACACACCCTCACCTCACACACTCTCTCCTGAGCTAAAATGACTTCTAAAAAGCTCCCCTGTCCCTAGCCAGACTGTCAAAGAAGTCAGCACCTGATCACACGCAATTCTAGGTCAGCTGCTGAGCCATGTTTCACACAAAACCAGTCTGGGCTCCAAGACATCTGACAATTTAGAACAATGCAATATCCTAAAATGTAACTTGAATTTATCTTTCCAGCACTTTCTGAACCAAGGAAATACAAGGCTAATGCATGCTCACTTCCCCCAAAGCATAGCTGCATTCCCCGCTTCCCACCCACAAGGGGCCTGGCACCAAGGTCGAGTCTGCCAGGCTGCTGACTTGGGAGAGAAGCTGCCCAAGCCCCCCACCCCTGTCTCAGCACAGCAGCCAGAGAGCGAATTCCTGGGCTTGCCCCGCCTCCAGGTGGTCCTGGGAGCAGCCTGGTTGTGGCCCCAATTGCCTGGGCTCCTGGCCTTGGTTTCTTCATCCATACAGAGGGACTGTAACTGATTAAGTGTGAAGGCCAAGTGGGCTCACAGGTATTGAGCACCTTTCCACCTGGGCACACAGTAAGCCCCTAATAAACGCTGAGCATCATGGCAGGAGGCCCAAGGTCTCCTCTTTGTAGGGGAGCGGGTGGGAGGGACAGCTAGAGAGAAACCAATCGCGCTAAGACTCTTAATTCATCTGTCAAGGAAGCTCTGAAAGCAGAGAAAGGAGTGATTGCTTCACCCCACCGCACCCCCCAGCACCCTCACCCCCAGGGAGCAGTTCCAGAGAAGCATGTACAGGGAACGTTTCCAGCGCTAATTTCCAGATTCGGTGTGACTGAATCCAGGGCAGTTGGGCTCAGGAGACCCTGGTGGGGGAGTGCTGAGTGCCTGCCATGGGCCTGGTGCCAGGCAAGGCGACCCCTCAAGAGTCTGCAGAGGAAGGAGCCCAGGAGCTGGGCAAGGAGGAAGAGGAGCAGGTGCAGGGCAGGGGGGCCGGGGGTAGCGGGAGAGGCCAGGACACCCCACTCCCATCCCAGCTCAACCAGGGACTCAGCCCAAGGACAGCACCGAGTCAGGGGCTCCCCCACCAACACTTCTGAGCTATGTCTCCTGAACCTGGTAAGCTCAGCTTTGCCTTAGGCCACTGACACCCCCATGCCACCAGACCAGAAGAAAGTTCCAGAAAGGACAAGTTAGTATGGAAAAATAGGATGCTCTTGATCCACTGCAGTTAGATTACCTTAATTTTGTCAGTTTAGTAACTGTGAAATACTATGAAGGCCTGACAAGAGGCTCTGAGTGAGTGAGAAGCCTGAAGGCTCCTTCATTTCCAGACAAGTCCTCCCCCAGAGGAACTAAAATCTAAAAGGAAATTGGGGGAAAGATGAATTTTCCTCCCAATGACGTCTCTGCTCAATTCTGTTTATTAAACCCAACCCTCTGTTTACAGGAAGGATTAACCACTTCCTTTGAAATTTAAAGTAGGCAGAGTAGTAAAGAGTTAAAGTTTGCTTATAAAAACCGAGCCATCACAATTTAGATTTGAGGCAGGTTAAATAAAACAACTTACCCTTAAACATTCCGTGGAAATGATGTCTGCAGAAGGTAAACATTAATCTCTGAGACCCTAGACTTTAAATTCTTAATCTAGTTATTCCCTGCTTAGGTTTTCTGACCTTTGGTAGCTGAGAAGTTTATTGTTATAGGTTTTTTTGCTTTATGATGTAGATTTTTACATTTTTAAGTAGCCTGAGGCAGTAAACAGAGAATATCTCATCATGGTTTCAGAGCACAATCTTTGGCAAAATAAAGTCACTGCAGGTTAATTAAGAAATTTAGAAAATTGTTCCACGCACAACTCTGTGCCCTGAGAGGAAAGGTTATAATTAAGATAGATTCAGTGTCATTGGGATCATTTGAAATGCCAACTCTTCAAAAAAAAAAATGAAGATGATAAAGTCAGTAAGGAGAAAAATGTACTACATTCACCAGGTTTATGGGACGAACTGACCTTGTGAAGAACAAGGAAAAGGGAACTTTCCTCCCACTGGTATCTTCACACCTGCACCACCTGCTCCATTCCCAAGGCCCAGAAGACTTTCAAGGATAGAACAGCCTCATTACAGACATGAAAAAGATTAGACCTTGTCACTCAAAATGTCTCATTCCATGGAAAGCTCCCTGGCTGTGGCCTGGCCTGGGTGTGGCAGCACCAGGTCTGGGTCTGCTGGTGAGGGTGGGGCAGGGACACACAGCAGACAGGGACGAGGGGCTTCCTGATATGGACACCTCCCTCTCTGTGGCAGCGGTCTCACGATGATGTCCTCCAGGGCTGCCCTTCTGGGCTCCAGGGACCAGGGGCTTCCTGACACGGACGCCTCCCTCTCTGTGGCAGTGGTCCCACGATGATGTCCTTGAGGGCTGCCCTTCTGGGCTCTTCAGGCATGCACCAGCTGGGGCCTCCAGACACGAGACCTCCCTGGAGGGGCAAAGCACCACACCCTTTGAGTGACTTCTCAGGGCCGGTCTTTGTGCCACAGAGCCCCTTCTGTTGGGTTCTCTCTCTGGAAGGCGACTTCCTGTGCTGAGGTGTCTGAAGTTGGCACCAGCTTGGCTTAAGCTGTTCCACTCCTGCCTCTAGCAGTGGAATTGCCACCCTCTGCGGCCTCCTCTCTGGAGGTCTCTCCCCATCTCCTGCCTTCCGACTTCTCCTGATCCTGCGACTGCCGGGAGGCCTTGTCATGTTGTTTGGCCCCCTTCCCACGGCCCAGGGCCTAGAGACTCCTTCTCAGCAAATGCCCGGGCAGCAGCACCGCCCTGTGGCAGAGGAGCTGGGGCTGCAGTCTGTTCTCTGACACTGACCACTGTTTTCAAAGAAATGCCTTTTTATTGCTGCTTTTGCCTGTCACTCTCATCTCCTTCAGACTAAAAGTGGATGAAAGTGGATGACAGAAAAGCTGCGGACTGAGCTTGGGAACCACCTCAGGCAGCTCTGCCCAGAAGCCTCGAACCACTTTCTAGAATATGAGGGCTTTGATGACCATTGTTCCCAAATTAGGGCCTCCCCTGAAGGTCCCAGACACAGAGGAAGTCCATTATTCATACAATTCCTGCTTTATGAGTTCTTCCCAGTGAGGAGTCCCAGAAAGCAACTCTCTTCATTTCATTCTCACCACCTGCGACAATCCAGGGAAGTGCCAGTGGCTCCCATGTCAGTTATCATGACCACATACGGTACTGAGCCCTGACCATGGGGCAGGCTCCTCCTGGACATCTGACCCCTATAGACACTCAGTTCTCACAACCCGGAGTGACAGGCATTACCTTCCAGGTGCAGAGACGACCCGGGACTGCCCAGGGTAGTTACCTTCTGAGTGGTGGAGCCAGGACAGAGCTCAGAGCTGTCAGGCCCCACAACTGACTGTATCTTTGCTCTCTGCTTAATGAATTATTATTATAAAAATGGCACTTATGCCAGTGCTTCAGGCTGCTATTGCCTCCGCCTCCTCCTTCTTCCTCCAAATCCCTGAAATAGTCCAGTGAACTGACTCAGTAAACGTGTTAATGTGGGCCTGGGGGGGCCTGACACTAAACTCCGCCCCTAAACCTGGGGGAGCATTCAAGGCCGCTAGAGGACCTCACTGGGACAGGGGAGGCTTGTGAATGAGACTGCAGGGGAGTCTGACAGGAGGGGAGCCCCTGGGCGGAGGGTGGTGTTGAGAAGGAACCGGTGGGCTCTGAGGTCCTGGTGACAATGGGAGATAGGGGTGAGGGCGGGGCGTCCAGGGCAGCCTCCGCGGGCCAGCAGGGACACACCAGTGGGGAGGGCCTGTGGCACCTCCCTGGGGCTGCCACAACCACCACCACAGCTGGGGAGTTCAAAGCACACACACTGACTGCCTCGCAGTTTTAGAGCCTGGAAGTTCCAGATCAGAGGCCAGCACAGCCGCCGACCCTCTGAAGCCCACAGGGGCCCTCCCGTGCCTCTTCCAGCTGCTGGCAGCTGCCACAGTCGGCATCCCTTGGCTGGCAGCTGTGCCCCCCACCATCTCTGCCTCCGAGTCACACCGCCATCTCCCCTGGTGTCTCGTTTCTCCTCTTACGGGGACCCCAGCAGTCTCGGACCAGCAACCTCCATACTCCACTGAGGCCCCATCTTCCCTCAGCCGTTAGACTGGCAACCACCGTTTTCCCAAACCAGGTGGTATTCTGAGGTGCTGGATTAGAACTCATATCTTTTTTCTTTTCATTTATCTACTTTTAGACAGAGTCTCACTCTGTTTCCCAGGCTAGAGTGCTGTGGCCTCAGCCTTGTTCACAGCAACCTCAAACTTTAGTTAGCCTCCTGTCTCAGCCTCCCAAATAACTGGGACTACAGGTGACTGCCACAAAGCCTAGCTAATTTTTCTATTTTTGGTAGAGACAGGATCTCAGGCTGGTCCTGAACTCTTGAGGTCAGGCGATCCTCCAGCCTCAGCCTTCCAGACTACTAGGGTTACAGTCCTGAGCGGCCAGCCCTGCTCAGGACTTACGGGAAACCCTGGCTCCTGGCGGCTGTGTCCAGGCCCAACCCCAGCTCCCCTCGGGTCTTCACAGCAAGCTCTGTGGCTTCTTCCCAGCGCGGCGCTGCGCTGTGGGGTCCGGCCTGGCTTCCTCTTCCCGCTGCTCCCCCGCCACCTCCTGGGAGGGGCTCCTGCATCTCAAGCCCACCCCTCCGCTGCCCTTCCTCGGCTTCTCTCTGAGGGCAGCGAGCCCCACCCCAGCCCTGCGCGTTTTCCCCGACCCTGGTACCGCGGCGACCTGCGTGCTGCTGCAGCCCGGCCCGTTTAAACCGCACTAACACCCTTCAGGTTTGGAGCTCCTTAAACCGGGAGGGGTGTTAGGATTGGTGGCTAGGTTCCCAGCCAGCTCCCCCAGACCCATTGAAGGTTTTTTCTGGCTGAAGGAAAACGCTGCACTGGTCAACTGGCCAGGCGAGCTCTCTGAACCCAGGCGGCTCCGTCCCGCGCGGCGGCAGGTGGGCGCTCCCCGGGCCAGGTGTGGGCGGGCGGGATCGGGCCGGCGCACCCGGGAGGAGAAGTTATGCAAGGCAAGGGCTCTGGCTATTTGGGGACAGCAACAGGGCTGGGAGGAGGGGGAGGAAGGGAGTTCTAGCGGGCAGTTGGAGGAAGGCAGAGGCGCCGTTTTCACTCCTATTTTTCACTGGAACCCTTAGGAGAAGGACCGATGCTACGCACACCGCTGAATAAAGAGAGAATATTTCATGTAGCCAGTTCTTGCCAGAGACGGATGAAATGCTAGAATCACTCCCAGATAAACACGAGGATTCGCACTTGTCACCGTCGAGCCAGAAGCGGGCGCCGCGTCTCCTGCGCTGTGCGGGTAAGCGGCGCCATCTAGTGGGCACGGCGCAAACTGTCGCCGTCTGGAGCGCACAAAAACCGGGGTTCACACCCAGAACCACGATGGCTGCACTCTGTGTGCTCAGTTCCAGACTCTAACGAGAAGAGACTTTCTGCGTGGTTATAATGCTTCTCATTTAATACTGCTGAGGAAGGTGAAGGGAGGAAACTGATCCATCCCAGGCCCTGGGCTTGTTGGGCTCAGCACCGCACAACGCCGCTGCCGTCGTAAGACGCATGACAAAAATTTGTGCACGCTGCCTTGCTTTGGAGACTCCTTTATATGACATAACATTGTAAGAAATTACAGGGAGAGAACCTTGAGTTTGTGCAGTTTTCCAGAATACCCAGTCTCTCTTTCTGCTTTTATTTCGAGGTAATAGTAAATATCCTTCCTGTCTCAGTGGCAGGCTTATTTTTGTTTCTCCCGCCTCTCCTGCAGCTCCTCCCCTCCCCTCAGCTGTCATCAGCCCTGCTTCTGGAGTTCCCGGACACTAACTGTTACTTACGTGTTGATGACCCACGTGTCTACATCTGCTCCCCTCATCTCCGACCGTTCACATCCACCTGCCCAAGGGCATATGGGTCACCTCCACCTGACCTGCGGGCACCTAAAACTCAGCAAGCCCAAACTCAGTCCCCCTCTTTCCCTTAAATCCATTCCCTGTTTATTTTCTCTTCCTCGGCTGATGGCATAGTAGGTCCCTGAGACTGGAATGCTGGTTCTGTTCGTCCTTGACTCCTTTCTGTCCTACAGAAGGAGTAGTGCTAGGACTATGCAGAGCTCAAAGGCTTGCACAGGTAAATCGGTATTCCAATCCATGTACTTGGTGGAAAAAAAATCAAAGTTACTGCAAATTAGACATTAATAAGCACATAAATGACTAACAAACTAGATCATGTGAACTTCGGCAATTGTTATATTTAGTATTCATAAATAAGTGATTATATTAAAATTGTAGGTTAGTTCTTCTTAGCATTTTCTTTATAAGAACACCTAGGCATGCGTGATGATTTGTCCAGAATTATAGACAGTTACAAATTAAGTGAATGATTGGCAAATAATTTCAAAAACAAAATAACAGAACATACTTTCTAAATTTTTATGTCAAAAAAAATTATAATGTATTTCAGGTGGGAGGCAATGCAGGAAAAAAGAGGTTTAAGCTAGGGTGCCAACCTCAGTGGATTGCTAGGAACTGTTTAGCACTCTGTGTGGGTGAGGCTGCCCTGAGGGCCAGCGACTTTCATTGTCCATTTGGGGAATGGGTAGGGCAGGATGGTACATACTCCATAGCTTACAGAAACCGGCTAATCCTGGAACTTGGCAAGCCAGTTGTTTAACATGCCTGAGGTTAGAAATTAAATTATATAAGCTTATAATTAGATAAATTATACTAAAAACAAAATCAAAACATGTACTAATTATTTTACTACATCTTAATGTTAACTATGCGCTTGAAATTACTCATGCCTCCTGTATCTGTGTGTGGAATGTGTTGCTGTACAGTGTTTTTCTTTTTTATTGAATTTTTTATTAAATCATAAGTGTATAAATATATGGGGCATAATGTGATGATTTGGGATAATGTGTGACTCCATTGTGGAATGCTTAAATCAAACTGATTAATATAACCATCACCTCACTTACTTATTTTGTGGTAAAACATTTATAATTTACTCTTAGTTGTTTTGAAATGTATCCTTGCATTGTGCACATTAGGTGAGATCCCACCAAATGCCCTCCCTCCTCCGTCCACACACTCTCCCTTTTCCCTCCCCTCTCCCTCCTTTCCCCTCCTTCTCCCTGTACTATATTTGTGTTTTATCATTTGTATGAATATGTAAGTAATTATATATTGGTTTCATAGTAGTATTGAGTACATTGGATACTTTTTTCCCCCATTCTTGAGATACATTACTAAGAAGAATATGTTCCAACTTCATCCAGGTAAACATAAAAGATGTAAAGTCTCTATCTTTTTATGGCTGAATAGTATTCCACAGTATATACATACCACAATTTGTTAACTATTTGATTTACTTGTAGTGCCCTTAGCTGTGCAGAACGTTTTTTAGCTTGATCAAATCCCAGTAGTTACCAGGGGAGCCTTACTCATAAAATATTTTACCAGGCCAACATTTTCAAGCATTTTGCCTGCACTCTCTTCTAGTATTTTTATAGTTTCATGTCTTAAATTTAAATCTTTTATCCAGTGAGAATAAATTTTTGTTAGTAGTGAGAGGTGCAGGTCCAGTTTCAGTCTTCCATGGGTCGCTAGGCAGGTGTTTCAGTACCATGTGTTAAATAGGGAGTCTTTTCCCCAATGCATGTTTTGGTTAGGCTTATCAAAGATCAAATGACAATATCTGGCTGGGTTCATCTCTAGATTCTCTATTCTTTTCCATATATCTACATCTCTGTTTTTGTGCCAGTACCATGCTGTTTTATATCTGTAGTATGGAAGTCCTAACCATTGCTCTCAGGCAAGAGAAGGGGATCATGGGTATTCAAATGGAGTCAGAGGAGGTCAAACTCCACTCTTCACAGATGACATGATCTTATACCTGGAAAACCCTGGAGACTCAACTACAAAGTTATTAGACATGATCAAGGAATATAGCAGTGTCTCAGAATACAAAATTAATACTTACAAATGAGTAGATTTTATATATTGTAACAACAGTCAAGCTGAAAATATAGTCAAGGACTGTATTCCTTTTATAGTAGTGCCAAAGAAGAAGAAATACCTGGGAATTTAACAAAGGTTGTGAAATATCTCTATAAAGAGAATTATGAAATCCTAAGAAAAGAAATAGCAAAAGATGTTAACAAATGGAAAAACATAGCACACTCATGGCTGTGAATAACCAACATTGTTTAAATGTCCATACGGCCCAAAGCAATCTACAGATTTAATGCATTCCCTATAAAAGCACTGATGTCATATTTTAAAGAACTTGAAAAAATAGTACTTCGTTTTATGTGGAATCAGAAAAAAAAAACTGAATAACTAATACATTACATAAAAGTAAAAATGAAAGTTATTTTTCTATCATTAAAAAAAGTGTCTCTGTGTGTATGTGTTTAGAACAAGAAAAAAGGACAGAAAAGATGTAAAATCTTAAAATTAAAAGATTTGATTGAATGGTACATTAAAATCTCTGTTTCTTCTTACAACTTTTCTGTAATTCTGAATCTCTTCAAAATAATAAAAATTACAAACATAAGATTTGGAAGATAAAACTAAAGATATAGTTTTAGTTCCTGGCACATATAATCCTGGCACATATAATCTTCATAAATATAAAGTATAGATTCATGATTGTCACTGAACATTATGAAGTAATCACTGATATATGACAAAATAAAGCAAATTAGTCTCTGTCATTCAACTTTTACCCATAAGGTGAACTTATAGTTCATAAAATGAAAATAAAGATACCTCTGTGATATATTTAGTTGTGAAGGGGACACTTTGAAATCATGCTTACAAACTTCTAGTTCAGAAAACTGAACTGAACACAGAATTTTTTTCCTTTCTTCTGAAAATCTTCCTGAAACAATAGTGAACAGATTCAAAAATAATAAATTACTTATAATGAAAAAAGTAAAAAAAAAAAAAAAAAAAGAGGGGGGAAGAAAAGAAAAGAAAGATACCATCAACAAGCCATGAAAATTTTACATTTCTATAATATAGACAGTTGGTAAAATCCTATTGGTGGATGAATTAAAATACGGAATACAACTCAAAACATATGCACATATGCATGAAAAGGCTCAAAAAAGATGGGAGCCATTCTGTACAATCCTAATGGGGCCAAGCTCAAAGTGGATGAAAACAGTGTGTGTAGAATGTCAAGAGGGAAGAGTAGGTATACTGTGATAGTAATTAGTGCACAGCTGAATATGGAATGGCTGAGCCTCTCTGTTTGTATCTAGCTGTAATATATACCTCAAATAATGGCACAAAAAGAAAAGGTGTCTTATGGATGTCTCCTTAGCTATAGAAGGGAAGGCCAAGGGATGTTGAGCTGCTCCAGAAGCTTTGACAACCCCTATAACCATGCACTTCTAGAGCTCTTATTATGAGCAAGGAAATAAATCCTTACCTTTAAAGCCATAATGATAATAATATTTTCTCTTATCTAGAGCCAAAAAGATTCCAAAACTGATCTAACATCAGTTAATGTGTAAGTGCAATTATTCAAAATGATTACATAATCGAACATATGTAAGAGTAGGTAGGGCCAGGGAGTAAGAAAACATTATCTTCATCTTTGCAGTATATTTTCAAGAGTTAATACAATAAAACAGATTTACATGTTTATAGTGTTATTGAGGTAACCTACATGAAAAAGCAAAAATATTAATTTTTCAAATGGATTTATTTCTAGAACATGGTACTTTCTCAGACAATGTAAAAATACATAAGAAAAAATTACTTACATGTATTTCAAATAAAAATAATGCAAAATGAGAATACAAGGTGAGGAAACATATCATATACTATATTACCTCATGTCACTTCCTTAACTTAGTAACATCCATATTTACTCATAGAAATGAAAAGTTATGATTTAGTAATAAAAAAGAAAATTATATAAAGAAATATACACAATGACTTAAGTAATTTTTCAGATGTCTATTTTGCAATTTTTTCTTAGACAAAAGAAAGTCAAAATTTTTTTCTTCATACAGATGAGAAAGAATAAAATGTTTACAATGTAAATAAAATGCATAGTCTTTTGGGATAGATGTTGAAGTTCCCTGGAAAGAAATAATCAAATAATTATCTGACTTTGTATGCTGGTAACACATGCTTTTTTATGTCCTTTACATTTTCATTTGCAATGATCTCTTTTTGTTTCTTCTTACTGTTTCAAGCACATATCCTCAATTTGATTATAAAATTCTTAAATATTTGAAAATCTCCTTCCAGGGTGTAACTTGCTATTGAGCAATTTGCAATAAATCCAAGAGGTATAGCACCAGAAGACAAGAAACAAAAAGTATTTAGAAGCAAGAATCATTCATCCATGGACTGGGATGATTTCTGCCAAACTTCTGTATTCAAATCACTAAGTTCTAGATGGACTTATTAATTCTAGTTGATACCTTCTGTTGTTAAAAGCCAGCAAAGACACCCTGCTAGTAAACACCACAGTTTTCTTTTGTAATTCCCATCCCTAATGATAAATACTGGCAGCAGTCAGTGCCCTTCCTACATTTTTATTTGTTACCAGTGCACGTGATGATTCTGCTAAGAGATTGCCATGCCTTAACTATTTTTCACAGGCAAAATCATTTCTTCAACAGGCTCAAAATTTACTTTCAGATAGAAAGGGTGGCATGATAAGCTTTGGTTTTCTGGGGATATTCCAAAGGTTCAACAGATGATTAGAGATACAGGGCTAGAGCTCTGGGAAATCAATCACTCATTAGATTGGAGGGCATTGAAAGGCAAATGGTAGATAAAAACATACATGTGGATGATATCATGTCACCATGATATCATAGTAAAGCAAAAAGACCACCTTGGAAAATGTCAGTAACACTTAGAATGTAGTCAAAGAACCCAGAAAAGAGGAGGATGGCCAGAGAACCAGAAGAAGATCAGAGGTTAGAATTCATGGTAGGAGGAAAAAATGTAAAAGAATATGTCACATGCAGCCAAGGAAAATAAGAACTTGAAGGCAAAATGGGGACATAAGACCCCATTCTTGGCAAGGAAAAACACCCCCAGAAAAGGGGGAAAATAAAGAAATAAGCTGAGCAAGTTGGAACAAAGGAAAGTCAGCGAGTTTACCTAGTTTACCTTTAAGCCAGCTGCCGCTAATTTTTTTATCTGGGCAAGTTTCTTGCTTTTCCTGGAAATCTGGCCTGTTGGGGATACAGTTTGCAATCACCCCTGCTGGGTCTGTTAACACTCTGAAGGAACAATGGCCACAGAGGATGCTATGTGCAAGGCCTAGCAAGAAACATTAACTAGGCCATCTTCTGCCCAGTCAACAACCAAAGCAAATACCCACTGTGGAGATTTGTATTTATGGCTAGGACAGACATCAAGGGAACAGCTTGAGCCCTGAAATATGGGCTCAAGATAAGGGAGAAGACCTTATCCCAGAGGAAGACCCTCTGTGGTGGTTATGATAGGAAAATTCCTCTTTTTCACTAATTCTTTCGAGGAGATTGACGCTAGTGGTGGTTTACTTCACAGTGAACTAGTGGGGATTAACACCTCCCTAGGAATCTGTGTGTGTGACCACAGACAGGAGGCTGCTCCAACACAATGCTCAGATTTTGGATTTCTTAAGACTGCTCAAACCTTGAAAGTTAATGATTATAGAAATGATAGAAGCTGATATGCTTGCTCAGAGAAACTGCTGACATCTTTGTTCGCTTCCTCAGCTTACCCTCTGGGCTAAATGAGCAAATAGCCTTCAATAAAAGATTAGTAGAACAAACACTTGAAGCTACCCACCAGAACCTCACAAACAGGCTTTGATCCCCTGTGCTCCCATCTTTGAAAATTCTATTCTGTGTGTCTTGCCTCTTTGTCTCCTGCCATGTCTAGCTTCACTTTTCTCAAGTCGATCACTGCCAGATCCATAGGTCTTAAAGGACCCTGCCCACAGGGCAGGACCCCAGCAGAACTAAAAATGGTTTTTATATGTGGTATTAGCTGATACAGTCTTTAATGATTGGTCAAGGTCATTTCAGCAGAGTAGCAGGGAGTAAACAGGAGTGAAGAAGTGAAAATAGTCACTGAGATTCACTCTTTTAGGAAGTATGAATGAGAAGGGAGACAGGGTTGATGATATGATTTCTAAAAATCTACACTCCATTAATTTTTTAGTGATTCATAAAAATGGTACATATATATTGGATACATGTGATATTTTGAAACATGCATAGAATGTGTAACAATCAAGAGTTAGAGTATTTAAAATGTTTTCTGAAATGTGTGTATGTGTGTGGGGTGTTTGGGAACATTTCAAATCTTCTCTTCTTACTACTTTAAAACATGTGATAAATTGCTGTTAATTATAATAAACTTACTCTGCTATTAAACATTGGAACTTTTTTTTCTATCTTAACTAAATGTTTGTACCCATTAATCAACCTCTCTTCATTCCCCTGTCTACCCTTCCCAGACTCTGACAAGTATCACTCTATACCCTACCTCCGTGAGATCCACCTTTTAGCTAGCACAGAGGAATGAGAATGTGTGATATTGGCCTTTGTTTCTGTTAGGTTATTCTTTTTTTTGGCGGGGGGGGAAGAGCCTCAAGCTGTCACCCTGGGTAGAGTGCTATGACATCATAGCTCACAGCAACCTCCAATTCCTGAGCTCAAGCCATTCTCCTGCCTCTGCCTCCCAAACAGCTGGGACTATAGGCACCTACCACAATGCCTGGCTAATTTTGGGTTGCAGCCATCATTGTTGTTTGGCAGCCTGGGGTGGATTTGAACCCACCAACTGAGGTGTATGTGGCTAGCACCTTAGCTGCTCGAGCCATAGGCACCTAGCCTCTGTTAGGTTATTTTTAATGATACCTGTCTTTTTGTTGATTTTCTTATTCAGATGGTAACTTATTGTTCTGATTATATTTTCTATCTATGTTAAGTTTCTTTGTTATCCTTAGTTTGAATTCCTCTTTAACCATTTCATATATTTCCTTTTAGGTGGACTCTATTACTGGAGAATTACTGTGTTCCTTCGGAGGTGATGCTTCCTTGCTCTCTCATGTGTTTTGTGTTCTACCATTGATATCTACATATTGATGAAACAGTTACTTCTTCCTAATTTATTGATTGTCTTTTATAAAAAATAGACACATCGATAGTGTTGGTTGGGTAAGGGCCTTGGCTTTTATTCTGGATAAATGTGGTAGTGTATTTTCTGTTTGATTTATTTGGCTATAATAAAAACTAATCAGCATTATTAGTGTCTGTGCATTCCTTGGTGGCTTAGGCTGTGATGATTCTTCTAGGCTGTAGGGAGGCTTTGTTAGGGATGGAGACATCAGACCAACCAATCCTTGGATAGCATTGGCGGCAGTGGCAGGCAGGTATGATGGATCTCAGATACCTAAGCAGCATACATTGGTGCTAGCCGTGGCAGATCCAAGTAGGCTGGTCCTTAGGCTTCCAGGCAGCTAACTCAGATGCTGGTGGGACAGGAAGGTAGGTAAGTCCTACCATGTGTGGGATCAGAGGTGGGAAGGGTAGGCCTGTCCCTCAGTGGTATGCTTGGGTGCTGGCAGCAGGTGGGGGTGGGTTGATCTCTAGGCCCCTGGATAGTGCCTGAGCAAGCACTAGTGCCTGAGCAAGTCCCATGGAAGGAATGTGTCTTCACGTATCTTCATGTCTTTGCCCCATTGGAAGGGGCAAAGTTGTTGTCAATGGCAGCATCTCTGAGTAGGTAGCTCTTAGGCTCTAGGTAGTGAATACTTCAGATCACTTTTTCCTGGAGGCCACCTTGCCAGTGTGCTGCACCACCCATTCTGCAGGGTTTGTGGTGCTGTGCGGGACAGAGTGCTGAGGACTCTGTTGCGCTGCTGGTTTCAATCAGTATTGTGCAGCTGCAGCCATCTGGATGGATGCAGGGGAATGCAGAGGCTGTTGGGCTTCTGGGCAGGATACAGTCTAGGAGGGGCTAATCTCTCCAAATGGTGCCCTGCTGCAGCTGCCTGGGTCTCCTCCGCGTGTGTGTAAGACCCGGGGTGAATTCCCTCTCTAGAAACATGTCATTGTGCACACTCCAGGCAGAACCTGTACCAGTCTCAGGCCCCAGTGGGGCCCAAGGGCTCTCTTGTGGATATACTTGTAGGAGTTGGTGAGGGAATGTGAAGCACTGGGGACTTCTAGGCTACCCCTTTCCCTCAATGTGGAGTTCCTCTCGGCTCCCAGCTAATCCCAGCCGGCCTGGCTGCTTTGTTTTCCTCTCCTTCCGTGCCTCAGTGGCTTCCTGTCAATCTTCGGTTCAGTTTCAGTGTTTTCTCTCAGACGCTTTACTCAAGGTGTTGTTACTTACTCACTGTTTTGGTCCTTCTTTGGAGTGCTGAACAGCTCTCGTCCCTTCTGCTTCATTGATCCTATACAATGTAAAACTGAATTGGGGGAAATTAGTGTTATCTTTCCAATGCTTTATTTCAAATAAAAATAACAAATATATAAAATATATAATTTTGTTTTTTAGTACATATATAATTAATAATTTTTTTCTTTTATATTTGTTTAAGAGCTTTCCCTTATACTTTTCATGCCTAGAGCTATGCAGCATGGGCTAATTGCAAATCCTATGAAGAAAGAGAATGTGCTTTCTAGCACTTTGACAATTTTTAATTTGTACACATTCAGAAGGAAGTTTTAAAATACTAACACTAGATGGCAGTAAAGATCAAAGGTTGGATGAAACCAGAGGAGAAAATTTCCACCGTAATCATTTTGAAATAAATTATTGTTTTTTATTTTTATTTTTATTATAAATCGACAATTTTTAACTGTATAATTTTATGGCATACATTTATAACCTACAAATGCAATGCGAAATAGTCAAATCAAGCTACTTAACATATCTACTGCCTTAAATATATCTTTTTTGGTGAGAACATTTGAAATTTAAATTTTAAAATGTACAACTCTCTGTTATTAACCATATTAATCATGTTATGCAATAAAACACTAAAAAAAGTAAAAAAACATGTTCTTTCTGTCTGAGGTGTTGTGGCCCTCTGTCAACATTGCCTCATTTCCCACCTGCCGTCTTGGTAACCCCAATGCTACTCTCTGCTTCTGAGTTTAGTTGTTTTAGATTCTGCACATCAGTGAGAATATGTGGGATTTGTGTTTCTGTGTCTGGCTTATTGCATTTAGCATAATGTTCTCTAATTCCAACTGCATTGTCTCAAATGACAAAATTGCCTTTGGTTAATCTGGTTTCTCTCCCAAGTTTTCACAGACTAGAAGAAAAAAATTAACTGTATTGTTAATTGTTTGGATATTTGGCTTCTTAAAAATCTCATTTTGAAATGTTATCCCCAATGTTAGAGGTGGAGCCTAATGGGATGTGTTTGTGTTATAGGAGCAACTTCCTCATGAATGGATTGGTCCTGGCTTTGTGGTAATGTGAGAAGTGGTTGTTGAAAGGGGCCTGGCACCGCTTCCCTTCTCTCTTTCACTTCTTTGTCTCTGTTCATAGGATTTCTGCACCCCCACCAGTTCTCCCTCACCTTCCGCCATGACTAGAAACAGGCTGAAACCCTTGCCAGAAGCTGATGCTGGAACCATGATTCTTACACAGCCTACAGAACCATGAGTCACATAAGCCTTTTTTCCTTATAAATTACCCAGCTTCAGGCATTCTTTTGTAACAACATAAATGGACTAAAATGCCTATTTTGTTTAAAATCCAGCAATGACAGTCCTTGTCTGAACAAATAGCAGCTTCTCATGTCCAGTTAACCAGCTGCAAACTATGGCCTCCAGTATCCCTTATTCCCCGTATGAGCAGGTAGTGCTAACCAGCAACCAGACAACTGCAGGACACTGAGACAGAGCCCTCAATTTTTATATTCAACAGTGACCTTCTCTTACTCAAAAAATTATTAGAGTGACCAGAGAAGGAAGAGGTGGAGGGAAATGGGAGAGACAGAATTCTTTTGTCTGGACAACTAGAGCAGTGCCTAAAAGAAAATTACCAGATCAGAATAGTAGTCACACCAGATGGCACTAAAAGTTAACATCTCCCTTCTTTAATCTCATGTAAAGAAAATAATCCATAAGTTAAATCACTACAGGTGAGAAATCTCATTAAACTTATCTTTGCAATAGCTGGAAATGATCGAATGTGTCTGAGATTATAGGACATTTCAATGTAGGCATTATCATATTAATTAAGCTTTTTTGTCAGAAATGTGGTGCAGCTTCTTATATGACTTAGCAGCAGCTAAGACATATTAATATTTATTGCTTTCTGTGTGTGTTTGTTAGATGCAGATTATCTCAATTAGGGTAAAAAACTTGGCCAAGCCCCACAGTCAGTGAGTTGTTGGGCTGGGATTTGAATGATGCGGCTTTACTGATACTATATCATGGTTGTGAAGAAACTGACCTCCTCTGAGTCAGTCTCCCGAGTCAAAAAGTAAACAGTGGTAATTAAGGAAGGCACATTGTCTATACACCAAAGCCAAAGAAGGAATCTAGAAGGTGGGTCACTTTGGCTACTGAGTAGACATCCCCGATCTTTACAACTGAAGTGAAGGCAAAAGGATCATTTCCACAGAACGGCATTTTGGTTTCCAGATACTAAAAGCTCTTCCTCTCCCTGTATTTCTTGCTCAGCCTGTAGTGGGTACACCAAACTCAAGTACAAGAATTTCTTCTCAGGCTATTTCATCTTTCAAAGTCATTTCAGTTGTTAAGTTAAGAATTAACTTAAACCAACTTTAATTACTACAAGATTTGTATCATCTATACCAATAGAGATAGGTGAAAAATAAAACTGGATTCAATTACATTGATTGTCTGAGCTGTCAGTACCAGTGACCTAGTATTTAGAAGTATTTTTTTTTTCACTTTCTGTTAGTTGATTTGATATTAGCTATTCATCCAACTTCTTAAACACCTATTAAGTGTGAGTCCCTTTACTTTGTTGTGTCTGATCATTACAGCAACTCCGTATAGCAAGTGGTGGTAGTATAGTAGTATTATATTGAAGAAAAACTATATCTTAAAAAAGGCAATAACTATCTTTGGGGTCACTAAGTAAGTGGTGGAGGCTTAATTAGAACTCTAACATCTCTGGCTCCTAAGTCACTATCCTTTGTACTATGCTCCCAAATTATAGCAACCCTTAGTTATTAGAATCCCCAAAGAAGTCACTCTATCTGTAAGCAGAAGAGAATATTTCGATTTTTACTTTCGAGTTACTTCTTTTTAATATGTTATAATATTCTGTCACAAGACCTGCATCTGAAGCTGGTTCTCATTCAGGCTCATTCCTCCCTCATGCCTGTTGGTTTTCTTGCCTGAAGTTTCCTCCCATTACTTTGATGAAGGGGACCTGGGTTCAGAGGGCCTGTGTTTAAATTTATGTTCATTCACTCATATACTATATGAACTTGGACAAGTCAAATGAAATCTGGGAGCTCGGGATTCCTCGTCTATATAAAGCAAATAACACCTTTCTCCCAGATATCGCAATAAAAATTTTTATTAAAAGCATCTAAGAATAGTTCTCAATTTTTAATACACAAATTAACTCATTCAGTGATTTAACTGGTAAAGTACCACTAATCCTTCACGTTTTCTCATTTTGTAGCTGTACTTGATTCTCATAATCTCTCTTGTATTATAAAAGAACTCATATATGTCTGTGTTATATGACCCTTATTACATAATACCATCATTTGCAACGTTCTTTCTCTCTGGATATATTATAAGCTTCAAAAGCAGAGAACTATTTTTTAAGAGACGTTATAGTGCAATGTAAGATTTGCAGAAAAATTACACAGAAAGTACAGAGTTTTCAAGCATTCCTTCTCTCTCTCCCTCAGTTTTGCCTATTATTGATTTCTTGCATCAGCTGGTACATTTCTTACAATTGATGCACCAGCATTGAGACATCAGTAATAATTAAAATCCATGGTTTGCACCACTCTTTGTGTTGTACGATTCTATAGGTTCGGATACGTGATTAATGTCATACGGCTACCATTACAGTAACAGACAGAATCGTTTCATTGCCCTGCCAATGTTCTGTGTCTGCCTATTCATCTCTCCTTCCCTGAGACCCCTGGAAACCACCCATCTTTCTAGTGTCCCCATGGTTTTCCGTTTTTCAGAGTGTCATACCTGGACTCATACAGAAACTGCCTCTTTCACCAGCAATGCGTTTAAGAGTCTTTCATATCTTTTTATGGCTTGATTTCTTAATGTCACTGAATTATATTCCATTGTATGAATGTACCCAGGTTTGTACGTTCACTCGCCTTTTGAAAGACTTCTCAGTTGCATCCAAGTTTTAAAAATTATGAATAATTATTCTCTTGTTATTCGTACTTTATTTTAATTTTATAGGCATGCATCACTGCACCTGGCTAATTGTACTATATGATTGGAGGATCACATGGTGAGACTATGTTTAGCTTTGTCAAAAACTGCAGAACTGTCTTCCAAAGTGGCAGTGTCATCTTGCATTCCCACTAGCAGACTTCATGTTGATGTGGAGTGAGTTTTGGACATTCTAATAAGCATGTAGTGACATCTCATTATTTTCATTTACAATTACCTAATGACATAGAATGTTAACCTTCTCTTTATATGTATATTTGCCCTTTCTGTAACTATCTTTTCCTCTTTTTTTTTTTTTTGAGACAGAGTCTCACTATGTTACCCTCTGTAGAGTGCTGTGGATTCACAGCTCATAGCAACCTCAAAGTCAGGCTTAAGCGATTCTCTTGCCTCAGCCTCCCGAGTAGCTGGGACTACAGGTACCTGCCACAACGCCTGACTATTTTCTTGCTCATTTTTTAATGGAGTTGTTTTCTTACTGTGAGTCTTAAGAGGTTTTTGTGTATTTCGGATACCAAACCTCCATTACACATTTTCTTTTCAAACATTTTCAAGTCTATACTTCTCTCTTCATTTTCTTAACAATGCCGTTTACGGAGCAGAAGTTTTTCATTTCAGTGAAGTCCAGCCTTTTCTTTCATGAATCATAGAGAGCTATGTATTTTTATTTTCTAAAGTTTTTCTTTCTGCTGCTAGTTACTGAGATGGCTCTCCTGCTTATTTGTGTGTCCACTTGTCTGTTGTGGTGTCTAAATTTTAGCCAGGAGCCTCTCAAGTAGTTTCTGATAAAGTTATGAAGTTAGCACCTTTGGAAGGTAATATCAGACAGGCTACTGGTAAAAAAGTGCTAATACACCAAGCTGGATTTTTTTGTTTCTTTGTTTTTGTTTTCTTGAGACAGTCTCACTCTGTCACCCTGAGTACAGTGCTGTGGCATCATAGCTCACAGCAGCCTCAAACTCTTGGGTTCAAATGATCCTCTTGCCTCAGCCTTCTAAGCAGCTAGGACTATAGCATGGGCTACTCTGCCTGGATTGTCTTTTCTATTTTTAGTAGAAACAGGGTCTCACTCTTGCTCATGTTGGTCTCAGACTCCTGAGCTCAAATGATCCACCTGCCTCGGCCTCTCATGCTAGGATTATAGGCATGAGCCACTGTGCCTGGCACAGACTGGAATTTTGATGATAAGTTTCAATTAAGGGGCTATTTACAGAGGTGTGGGAAGGTTAAGAGAACCAACATGGAAAGTTGCATCATCCAAGGACCAGCAACAGCAGGACTCCTGAGCCAAAGACACGAGGAGAGGAACCAGATAAAAGCTAGAGCCATGGACAAGTTGCTATAACCGGAGTTATAATCGTAGGATATAAATGCTAATAATCTGGGCAGAATCATGCAGGGAGCAAAATAATTCCTCTTCATCTCCCATTTCCTGTCGTGTCCTCCCTTAACTTCTGCCTTCAGCCAGAAGTTTGAAAGCACGAGAGGTGGCACAAGAAAGTCCTCAGAAGTTACCGTCTAGAGAATAGCTGAAAAGAGCAAACAAGGGGGAGTGTGGGAAGGAAGGGCAAAGAGACTATAAACAGCTTAGGCAGTTTCTTCAAAATTAATTTGGAGGAGAAAGAGGTGGGGATCCAGGGCAGCTCTGTTATTGACTGGCCGAAATATTCATAACACCCTGTCAGTGCTATTCCACTAAGGCTGACAATGATATCTTGATAACTCCATCCTGCCTTCATGTACCTTCTCCAGGCTCCCTCTTGATTTCCCATTTAGGGACTTCGTCCAAATCAAGCACACAGGGAGATGTGAAAGAATTCAGAGGCATTAAAAAGCAGCACATCTGCCAACACATTTGGCTGACATGTTGCAGGCTGGATTTTCATGCCTCTACCCTATTATGAATGAGATGATGAAAGGCAAGGCCAGTGATGAAGGCAAAAAAGCTATAAGGAGGCAGAGGGTTAACCTTGGATGCTACTTGGGAAAGGTCAGAAAATCGCACTCATCCCAAGACTTCTGGGATGAATAAATTAACTTACTTACCATCTTTATCCTGCTTTGTTTTATAAGAAAACTCTTATGAGAAAATAATACTTGCCTTTATTAATTTAGTTTTTTATGGAAAGTTTGTACTACAGCTGATGATTGTACTACAGCTGATGATCTCCTTGGAATAAAGAACTTATCTAAATCAATATCTACCATCTATTCATGAACCATGACAAATCAAAAAGTTTTGTATTTTGACTCAAATATAAATATTAAAAATTCAAATATGACAAACACAAATATGTCCACTTTTTGACATAGTATAAAAGAAATTTATTTAATATTTAAAGAAACATTTAAATAAACTGAATATTGAAAATACAACCTTTTCAAACAAATAAGATGCAAGATAAAGCAGTTGGACATTCATAACCAACAAGAAAAAGAAAAAAAATAATTTTTTGATCTCTCACTTTATAAAAAGGTAACTCAAAATGGATGACAAAAATTTACATAGAAAATGTAAATCTATAAAACTTGTGGCAAAAAACATAGAATCTTTTTTTTTTTTAATTTCAGTTTTTTTTAGCTGTGGCCAGGTTTGAACCTGCCACCTCTGGTAGATGGGGCTAGAGCCCTGCTCCTTGAGCCACAGGCACCACCCAACATAGAAATTTTTGAGACCTAAGGTTAGGTGAAGAGTTGTAGAAATAAATCAATAGTATAATCAATACAAGGAAAACCTAATAAACAGAATCTCATAAAATTTAGAACTTTTGCTCTGCAAGAAAAATTCTCAAAATTCAGCAATAAAAAATAAACAATGCTAAAATGCAAAATAGTGACAACACTAAATGTTGGCAAGAATATGGAGGAAATTGGACCACTATTAAACTTACGATGGGAAAGTGGAATGCTCTTTTCATTCTGGAAAAAATGTTGCAATGACACACAATTATCATCATGCAACAAATAAGGAGTTTTTATTGCTTTCATTTCATCTTTATGAAATATAGCAGATGTCCTATTTTCATAACACCAGTACAATAAATTCATTATTATACAGAGACACTCGATAATCTGTAATTGGATGATAAAATGCAGAGTCTATTTTGTAAATCTGTAAAAATGTTTCTCAATTCAATCATTGAGTAACTGTAATTTAGAATTCAAGCTCAAGTTCCTTGATGTCAAATTAAACCGCTGAATTACAAATAAAGGAAAATCAACATAGAAGAGCCAAAGACACGTAAATTGTCTTATAACATCATTTTATTTTCTTCTACATAGACATCTTCCCCAAGTAATGTTGCTAGAACAACTTGAGTGTGGGTTTTTTGGTTCAAGGTAAACATATCAAAAAAAAAAACTAGCTTATCTCTGTTATACAGAGTTGTGATATAAAAATTATTTATAGGCTGTATGTTTCAGAAATCGGGTAGCTACACTGTAATCCTCCTGAAGAAACTTTCTTATGAAGCCTATGTGATAGAAAGAAGAGATATAACTAAAATAATTAAAATATCTTCTGACCAAAATGCTTGAGACCATGAAAGGAATGTTTAGTTTCCTCCACAAAGAGACACCAAGATTTTTTCATAATCTCCCTTGGTTTCATCCTGTTGATAGAAAAACAGAGTACACTTAATATTTATTCAAAACCATAATCAATATAAGGTGTTTTTAAATTCAGAAAAATTATCTTATATGTAGACTTAGCTGTGGAGGAGCTCATACATTACCATGCCTGAATTCTCTAGGACCTTTGATAAACATATTATCTATTTAATTAAACAATATGGAGAGCACATAACTGAATAGTTCTTGATTGCTATATAAAATTCAGTAGCTTTTGAGATTCAGATTAGAAACTTTTAAAATTAATTATGTTTTATATTAGTGTCATTATTTTCTAAAAATAAAATAGCACACAAAATTGAAGAAATATAATATACCCTGGCGTCATACATGAGGAAATGCCCAATTCACTTATTAGAAGGAAAGAAATAACAGATTTGTGACTTTCTCACTTTTAGTGACATATCCAATATAAATAATGAATTCAATTCAAATAGTTATGTATCTTTTGATACGTTCAAAACATTTGACTTTTCTTTCTGTGTCATTTTCAACATTTTGATGAGATGAATGTAATTTTAAACAACTTATATATGATAAAATTAAGATAAATATTTTGAATATTTCTAATCTTCTGAGCAATATCTATTACAAAAGAAACCATAATGCTATGTATCTATCCACACTAGCAGAAAACCCAAAAACACTTTGATTCATAAATTCATGCATGGAAAATGAAGCATTTCCATGACTTTGGTTGAAAAATGTACTTAGTCCAATCAAAGAATTCACTAGTAGATTTAACTAGAGGAAGTTTGATTTACTTATGGAGTATGTATCCTAAAATATTGAATTAATCTTATACATAAAATGTACAGGTACTATAAATCATCTTTTCTCTTTGAAGATATTGCAAATAGAACCTTCATTTATGGGGATATGAAAATCACAACGTACCATGATGGCTTGGCAAAGAGAGACGCCATACTTCTTCTGATAGAATGCCTTGATATCATTCATGTCAACTTCAGAACGGGAAACCATAATCCTGATTAATTCCTTATGACAAGTTCCACCACCCTTCATGGCATGATGAAGCTTCTCGGCAAAGAAAGCTGGTTTGCTGGTAGCGCAGTTCACAGTGGCTGTGAGGCATTTCTCAATGTCACCTTTCATCTCCGGGTCCAGAGCCTTGTTCATGTCATGCTTACTGTACT
>CAUYQS010038349.1:0-14210 GCA_963574585.1 Otolemur crassicaudatus | reverse complement strand
CCTGGACTCAAGCGAGTCTCCTGCCTCAGCCTCCGAAGTAGCTGGGACTACAGGCGCCCGCCACAACGCCTGGCCATTTTTTGGTTGCAGCCATCATTGTTGTTTGGCAGGCCCGGGCTGGGGATTCGAACTCGCCACCTTAGGTGTATGTGGCTGGTGCCTTAGCCGCTTGAGCCACAGATGCCGAGCCAAGGAGGAAACTCTTGACCTCTTGCCACCAAGCTTAGGAATTCATCTTTGCTCCTTCCCATCAGCATCTAAACTTATGCAGGTCTCTTCCATCTAAAAACATACAATTGGCTCGGCGCCTCTGGCTCAAGTGGCTAAGGTGCCAGCCACATACACCTAAGGTGGCAGGTTCAAATCCAGCCCGGGCCCACCAAATAACAATGACGGCTGCAACCAAATAATAGCCAGGCGTTGTGGTGGGCGCCTGTGGTCCCAGCTACTTGAGAGGCTGAGGCAGGAGACTCGCTTGAGCCCCGGAGTTGGAGGTTGCCGTGAGCTGTGATGCCATAGCACTCTACCCAGGGGGATAGCTTGAGGCTCTGTCTCAAAAAAAAAATAAAAATAAAAATAAAAACATACAATTAACGAAGAATTCTTCTTCTATAAACTCCTCAAAAGAATTGCCTATACTCAACTGTCTTCATTTTCCCACTTCCCACTTATCTTTTTGCCCATTACAATCTATCTCCACTCATTACTTGAGACTGCTCTATTGGCCGGGCGTGGTGGCTCACGCCTATAATCCTAGCACTTGGGAGGCCAAGGCTGGAGGATTGCCTGTAAATCAAATCACAAGTTTCAGATCAGCCTGAGCAAGAGCAACACCCCATCTTTAAAAAATAGCCAAGCTTTATGACAAGTGCCTATAGTCCCAGCTACTCGGGAGACTGAGGCAAGAGAACCCCTTAAACTCAAGGGTTTGAGGTTTCTGTGAGTTGTGACACCACAGGTCACAGAAACCTCTGTGAAACCACTCTACCGAGAATGACAAAATGAAACTCTGTTTCAAAAAAATAAAATAACTGCTTTCTCATTAAAGTCTGCCATGGTTTATGTCACTAAATGCAGTAGAATCACTACACTTCTTGGTAACATCTGGCACTGGTGACCAGTCCCTCCCCCTTAAACCACTTCCATGACACTGTACTCTTCTTGTTTTTCTCCTATGTTCTTGGTAATTCCCTTTTACTTTCCAGGCTCCTCTTTGTCTAACCCTTAATGTTGGTGCACTTCAGGGCTTTGGCCTGAGTTCTTGTCTTCTCTCTTTATGCTCTTTCCTTCAATTATCTCATTCACTTGTATGGCTTCAGTTATCATCTCTTTGTTTATGACTCCCAAATTGGTACCTCAAGACAGGTTATTTCTCCAGGCCCAGGCATTCAACTGTTTATTAGACAGCTCTACCCAAGTATCCCAGAAACACATCAAACCTCAACTTCTCCACAACTGAAGGCATCTTCCTTCCAACCTGTTTATCCTTCTTTTTACTTTACCTAGTGAATGACCCTAGTCAAAGCAGAAGCCTAAGATACGCCCCTGATTCTTCTCTCTCCTTTACTCTTCCATGCAATCACTAAGTCCCATCATTTTTACCTCCAGAATAGTTTCCAAATCTATTTATGTAGTCTCTACATTTCTGCTACCACTATCCTAGTTTAGGCCAACACCACTTCTAAACTGTAATACTTTCACAGCCTCCCTATTTCAGTCTTGTTCTTTGGAATCTATTCTTTGCACTATAGGCAGTTTGTATCTTTTGAAAAGGTAAATCAACCAGGTGTGGTGGCTCACACCTGTAATCCTAACAGTCTGGGAGGGTGACGTGGGTGGATTGCTTGAGCTCACGAGTTCAACTAGCCTGAGCAAAAAAGTGAGACCCCATCTCTACTGAAAATAGAAAAACGGAGGCAAGAAGATCGCTTGAGCCTGAGTTGGAGGTTGCTGTGAGCTATGATGCCAGGGCACTCTACCAGAGTGACAGCTTGAGACTTTGTCTCAAAAAAAAAAAAAGAAAAGAAAAGAAAAGAAAGAAAAGGTAAATCAAATCGTATCACTCCCTGCCAGGCACAGTAGCTCATGCCTATAATCCTAGCACTCTGGGAGGCCAAGGCTTGAGACCAGCCTGAGCAAGAGCGAGACCCTGGTGTCTAAAAACAGCCGGGTGTGTGGCAGGCGCCTATAGTCCCAGCTACTTGGGAGGCTAAGGCAAGAGAATCACTGGAGCCCAAGAGTTTGAGGTTGCCATCAGCTATGACGCCATGGCACTCCACCAAGGGTGACAAAGTGAGACTTTGTCTCAAAAAACAACAAAATAATCATATCACTCCCATGTTTAGAAATCTTCAATGAGTCCCCACTGGCTACAAAGGAAACCTACCTTCCTTAACAGGGAATGTTAAGCTGGGCCCTTCAGGATCTGGCCTACTGCCAGTCTTTAGAGACTCTGTGCTAAAAGTCTGTTCCTTAGCCTCTCTAGCTTCTGAGATTTTGTGTATGCTGTTGCCTCTTCGTAAAACTCTCTCCATAGCTCCCCAATTCCACTTCATTTATTCTTCAGATTTGATCTCATTCAATGCATCTTTTGAGCACACACTCTGGGCCAGGCACCATGTGAGGCACTAGCTATGCTGCAGTGAATAAGACAGACATGAACAAGACAGTTGTGGCTCGGCGCCTGTGGCTCAAGTGGCTAAGGCGCCAGCCACATACACCTAAGGTGGCAGGTTCGAATCCCCAGCCCGGGCCTGCCAAACAACAATGATGGCTGCAACCAAAAAACGGCCGGGCGTTGTGGCGGGCGCCTGTAGTCCCAGCTACTTGGGAGGCTGAGGCAGGAGACTTGCTTGAGCCCAGGAGTTGGAGGTTGCTGTGAGCTGTGATGCCATGGCACTCGACCCCGGGGGATAGCTTGAGGCTCCGTCTAAAAAAAAAAAAAAAAAAAAAAGACAGTTGTGAATAAATTTTGCCTTCAGAGTTTGCAGTCTGGTACTGGAGAGGATAAGAAATAAACACACAATTATAGCACAGAAACACACAAAATTACAAATTGTGATAAGGTTATAAAAGGACAGAACAGGGTGAAAGGTAAGAGAATAAGGAGGTGGGGATTATTTAGCCTGAGGGGTCAGGCAAAGTCTGATATTTAAGCTGAGCTGTAAAGGAGTGGGAGTCAGCAGATGAGTAGAGTCAAAAGTGTTCCAGGCAAAGACATAGTAAGTGGGAAAGTCCTGAGGAGCAAGGGAAATGGTATATTTAGGAGATATAGGAAGGCTAGTGGGACTGAATAGTGCACTGAGGGCAAGAGGGATGGGATATGAGGTCATAGAAGTAGGCAGGGGCCAGATTATGTAAGGTTTTCTAGGCCATGGTAAGGAGAATGAATATTCTACACTCAATGAAAAGATATTAAACTAGTGCTTTTAAATATGTGTCAAACTGGAGAAAGAGTGACATCAATTTGAGAAAATAAGTAGAAAATATCAAAGTGTATCATAGGATCTTGTAGGAAGGGTAAGTATGTTTTATGAAACTTTTCAGTTTCTACCATATACTAAACTGGATCATGAGGAAGGTTGGGCTCCAGTGATTCTCTTGCCTCTCTTTCCATGGTATACATATACCATAGTTTATTTATCCATTCCCGAATTGATGGGCACTTTGGTTGTTTCCACATCTTGGCAATTGTGAATTGAGCTGCCACAAACATTAGTGCAGGCTTGGCGCCTGTAGCTCAGTGGCTAGGGCACCAGCCACATACACCAGGGCTGGCAGGTTCAAACGTGGCCTGGGCCTGCCAAACAACAATGACAACTATAACAAAAAAAAGTAGCTGGGCATTGTGGCAGCCGCCTGTAGTCTCAGCTACTTGGAAGGCTGAGGCAAGAGAATCACTTAAGCCCAAGTGATTGATGTTTGAAGTTGCTGTGAGCTGTGACACCATGGTACTGTACCCAGGGTGACAGCTTGAGATTGTTTCAAAAAACAAAAATAAAAAAAAACCATATTAGTGCAAATGTCCTTATGGTAAAATAATTTTTTTTCTTTTGGGTAGATACCTAGTAATGTGACAATATGGAAGATTTACTTTTATTATTGTTTTTAGAGACAGAGTCTCATTTTTTCACCCTCAGTAGAGTGCTGTGGCATCACAACTTACAGCAACCTCCAGCTCTTGGGCTTAGGCAATTCTCTTGCCTTAGCCTCTCGAGTAGCTGTGACTACAGGTGCCTGCCACAACACCCAGCTATTTTTTTTTTGTTGTTGTTGCAGTTTGGCTGGTTTCGGGTTCGAACTCACCACCCTTGGTATAAGGGGCCAGTGCCCTACTCACTGAGCCACAGGCACTGCCCATAAGGTCAACTTTTAGTTCTTTGAGGATTCTCCATACTTCTTTCCAAAAAAGCTGTTGTAGTTTCCAGTCCCACCAACAGTGTATAAGTGTTCCCTTCTCTCCACATATATGCCAGCATGTGCAGCTTTGGGACTTTGTGATGTGGGCTAGCATCACTGGGGGTAAGTAATATTTCAAGGTGGTTTTGATTTGCATTTCTCTGATGATTAGGAACGATAAGCATTTTGTTCATAGCAGAAGGCTCTGTTCATGTCTCTTGTCTGATGAGAAAGGGGATTATGACTTGGTGCCTGTATTTCAAACAGCTAAGGTGCCAGCCACGTACACCAGAGCTGGCAGGTTCGAATCCAGCTCGGGCCTGCTAAACAATGACAACTACAACCAAAAAATAGCCGAGCATTGTGGTGGGCACCTATAGTCCCAGCTACTTGGGAGGCTGAGGCAAGAGAATCACTTAAGCCCAGGAGTTGGACATTGCTGTAAGCTGTGACACCACGGCACTCTACCCAGGGTGACAGCTTGAGGCTTTGTCTCAAAAAAAAAAAAAAAAAAAAGATGAAGGGGATTGTTTGCTCTTTTCTTGTTTGACAGAGTATATTTAACATTTTAAAAAAAGATGATTTTTTTTTTGGCAGTTTTTGGCCGGGGCCAGGTTTGAACCCATCACCTCAGGTATATGGGGCGGGGGCCCTACTCCTTGAGCCACCGGGAGCACCCTGATTTTTTTTTTTTTTTTGAGACAGAGTTTCACTATGTCATCCTCACTGGAAGTGCCCTGATGTCACAGCTCACAGCAACCTCCAACTCTCTAATTCTTGGACTTAAGCAATTCTTTTGCCTCAGCCTCCCAAGTAGCTGGGACTACAGGTGCCCGCCACAATGCTAGGCTATTTTGTTGTTGTTGTTGCAGTTGTCATTGTGGTTTAGCTGGCCCGGGGTTGGGTTTGAACCTATCAGCCTGGGTGGATGTGGCTGGCACTGTAACCACTTTGCTACGGGCGCTGAACCTAAAATGATTATTTTGGTTGCTGCGAATTGGATTAAAGGTGGACCAGATTAGGAACCTTCTGCACTCAGAAATGTTAGTGAGAGGGGTTGTGCCTTTGGTTCAGTGGGTAGGGTGCCAGCCCCATATAAGGAGGGTGGTGGGTTCAAACCTGGTCCTGCCGAACTGCCACAGAAAAATAGCTGGGTGTTGTGGCAGGTGCCTGTGGTCCTAGCTACTCGGGAGGCTGAGACAAAAGAATTGCCTAAGCCCAGGAGTTGGAGGTTGCTGTGAGCAGTGTGACACCGAAGCATTCTACCGAAGGTGATAAAGTGAGAATCTGTCTCTAAAAAAAAAAAAGAAAGAAATGTTGGGGCAGCGACTGTGGCTAAAAGGAGTAGGGCACTAGCCCCATATGCCAGAGGTGGTGGGTTCAAACCCAGCCCTGGCCAAAAACTGAAAACAAAAAAAAAAAATAAAGAAAGAAATGTTAGTGAGTTGACTAAGGTGGTGGCAGTGGAGAGGGAGAGAGAAGCACACAGATTTGATAGTTATTTAGAATTGAGAGGGCTTGGTGTGGAGGCTTGGAAGAGGAAGAGAGTGGATTCAAGGATAACTCCATGGGATCTGGTGATGGTGGGGCCAGTCACTTGTTGAGCTGAAGACAGAGTAACTGATTTTCAGGGGAAGACCAAGAGTTCAGTTTTGGAAATGTTAAGCTGGAAATGCTCTTCAAATGTCTACATGGAGAATTTAAGTAGATAGGATATATACAACCCAGTAGAGTGGTCTGTGATTAAAAAAATAAATGTGCGGCTCGGTGCCTGTGGCTCAAGTGGCTAAGGTGTCAGCCACATACACCTAAGGTGGCGGGTTTAAATCCATCCCGGGCCCACCAAACAACAATGATGGCAGCAACAACAACAAAAAAAATAGCTAGGCGTTGTGGTGTGTGCCTGTGGTGTCAGCAACTTGGGAGGCAGAGGGAGGAGACTCGCTTGAGCCCAGGCATTGGAGGTTGCTGTGAGCTATGCCACGGCACTCTACCCAGGGGGACAGCTTGAGGCTCTGTCTCAAATAAAAAAAAATGAGCATAGGTCAGCACCTGTAGCTCAGCAGTTAGGGTGCCAGCCACATACTTTGGGGCTGGCGGGTTCAAACCTGGCCTGGGCCTGCCAAACAACAATGACAAATACAACAACAACCACAAAAAAAAAAAGCTGGGCATTGTGGTGGGTGCCTGTAGCCCAGCTACTTAGGAGGCTAAGAGAATCGGCAAGAGAATCATTTAAGCCCAAGAGTTTGAGGTAGCTGCGAGCTGTGATGCCACGGCAATCTACTGAGGGCGACAGAGTAAGACTCTGTCTTAGAAAAAAAAGAGCACTGTCAGTGTTGAAATAGCATTAAAAATCACAAGAGTGGCTCCACGCCTGTGGCTCAAGTGGCTAAGGCACCAGCCACATACACCTAAGGTGGCGGGTTCGAATCCAGCCTGGGGCCGCCAAACAACAATGATGGCCACAACCAAAAAATAGCCAGGCATTGTGGTGGCTGCCTATAGTCCCAGCTTCTTGGGAGGTGGAGGCAAGAGAATTGCTTGAGCCCAGGAGTTGGAGGTTGCTGTGAGCTGTGATGCCATATCACTCTACCCAGGGTGACAGCTTGAGGCTCTGTCTCAAAAAAAAAAAAAAAAATCACAAGAGTAGAAAAAGTCAGCCTGAAAAGAGCAAAGATTAAGAAAGGAAGAGGATCCACAACTGAGCTCTGAATAACTCCAAATCTACAGGCTGGGTAAAGGAGGAGTTGGCAAAGATACTGAGAAAGAGATAAAGAGGTGAGGACACAAGTAGAAGTGTGTCAGGGATGTTTCAAGAGTGCTGAGAAGTTAAGTAAGATAAGGATTAAAGGCTCGGCGCCTGTGGCTCAAGTGGCTAAGGTGCCAGCCATGTACACCTGAGGTGGCAGGTTTGAATCCAGCCCGGGCCCGCCAGACAACAATGATGGCTGCAACCAAAAAATAGCCAGGCATTGTGGCGTGCGCCTATGGTCCCAGCTACTTGGGAGGCTGAGGCAGGACACTCACTTGAGCCCAGGAGTTGGAGGTTGCTGTGAGCTGTGATGCCTCGGCACTCTACCCAGGAGGACAGCTTGAGGCTTTGTCTCAAAAAAAAAAAAAAAGATAAGGATTAAAAAGGATCCATTTGATATGGCAACACAGATATCTTTGGTGACCTTGATAGCAGTAGTTTTGGAGGAGCAGTGGAGGTGAACAACAGAATGGATGAAGAATGAATGGATACACCATTGATGGAAGTGTAAATTGATACAACCACTCTAGGAGAAGTTGGGTATTTTTTACTAAAGCTGAATGATGCACATACCCTATGACCCAGCAGTTCTAGGTATACATCTCAGAGAAAGGGTTCTCACAGTGTGATCTGGGGATTATGTGTGTAGGGAGTGGAGGTGGGTAGTGGGAAGGAACAAAACTATAATACTAGTAATATTTTATTTGCTTTTTTTTAACTCTCATTCTCTAAAGAGTGTAGAGTGGAGTTTTACAGAGGCTATAAGACACGTGATATCACAACAGATTGAATGCAGAAGCAGATATGAGAATCTACCTGTCTTCTATTAAGCTATACAGTGAAGAGATTTATAAAAATTTAAAACAATGCTACTCTTCTCAAAAAATTATTTTGGTTTTGGAAAATAGTAATTTTTCATAAAAATATATTATTTATGTTAAATGTATGGGTTTGTAATTGTCATTTAAAAATGAATATGAACTTTTTTGGTTTTAATTTTTTTTTTAAGAGACAGAGTTTTACTTTGTCACCCTTGGTAGAGTGCTATGGCATCACAGCTCACAGCAACCTCCAGCTCTTGGGCTTAGGCAATTCTCTTGCCTCAGCCTCCCAAGTAGCTGGGACTACAGACACCACCACAATGCCCAGCTACAGTTTTAACTGTTTATATTTTTTCTTTGCAGTTTTTTTGTTTTTTTGGCCAGGGCTGGGTTTGAACCCACCACCTCTGGCATATGGGGCCAGCGCCCTACCCTTCTGAGCCACAGGCTCTGCCCTGGTTTGTTTATTTATTTTATTTTATTTATTTATTTTTTTTTTTTTTTGAGACAGAGCCTCAAGCTGTCCCCCTAGGTAGAGAGCTATGGCATCACAGCTCACAGCAACCTCCAACTCCTGGGCTCAAGCGAGTCTCCTGCCTCAGCCTCCCAAGTAGCTGGGACCACAGGCACGTGCCACAATGCCCGGCTATTTTTTGGTCGCAGCCGTCATTGTTGTTTGGCAGGCCTGGGCTGGATTCGAACCCGCCACCTTAGGTGTATGTGGCTGGCGCCTTAGCCACTTGAGCCACAGGCGCCAAGCCTCTGCCCTGGTTTTAACTTTTAATGCAGCAAATATCAGTTGATATAGCCCACATAAACCAAAGCTCTTTGGGTCTGTCCTGACCAAAAAGTTTGGGAATTACTTCACATATGTACTGGAGAGACATCACAAGAATGTACAAAAAAGCCTGTTTGCGGGTCGGCGCCTGGGGCTCAAGCGGCTAAGGCACCAGCCACATACTCCTGAGCTGGAGGGTTCGAATCCAGCCCAGGCCCGCCAAACAACAATGATGGTTGCAACCCAAAAATAGCCGGGTGTTGTGGTGGGCGCCTATAGTCCCAGCTACTTGGGAGGCTGAGGCAGGAGACTCGCTTGAGCCCAGGAGTTGGAGGTTGCTGTGTGATGCCATGGCACTCTACCCAGGACAACAGCTTGAGGCTCTGTCTAAAAAAAAAAAAAAAAAAAAGCCTGTTTGTAACAGTGAGAAACTGGAAACAAGAGCATGAGATAAATACATTGAGACTAATTTATACAATGGAATGCTGTAAGGAAATTAAAAAAATGAATGAACTGGCTCGGCGCCTGTGGCTCAAGCGGCTAAGGCGCCAGCCACATACACCTAAGGTGGTGGGTTCAAATCCAGCCCGGGACTGCCAAACAACAATGATGGCTGCAACCAAAAAATGGCCAGGCGTTGTGGCGGGCGCCTGTAGTCCCAGCTACTTGGGAAGCGGAGGCAAGAGACTCACCTGAGCCCAGGAGTTGGAGGTTGCTGTGAGCATGATGCCATGGCACTCTACCCAGGGGGATAGCTTGAGGCTCCGTCTCAAAAAAAAAAAAAAAATGAATGAACTAGAGCTATATGTCTCAAGACTCAGGAAACCTAATACTGTATTCAAAAAAGTTGTGGTGGCTCAGCACATGTGGCTCAAGTGGCTAAGGCGCCAGCCACATACACCTAAGGTGGCGGGTTCGAATCCAGCCCAGGCCTGCCAAAACAACAATGATGGCTGCAACAAAAAAATAGCTGGGCATTGTGGCAGGTGCCTGTGGTCCCAGCTACTTGGGAGGCTGAGGCAGGAGACTCGCTTGAGCCCAAGAGTTGGAGGTTGCTGTGAGCTGTGATGCCACGACACTCCACCCAGGGGGATAGCTTGAGGCTCTGTCTCAAAAAAAAAAAAAAAGATTAAAAAAAAAGTTGTGGAAGGACATGTTTATACAAATCTGATAAACATGCAAAATTAAACAACACGTGAATGCATTTATATGTTATAAAGGCAAGGAATGAAAAATTAAAAATTCAAGATAGTGGTTACCTCTCAGCAACAGGAAGGAGGTATGATGAGGAGAGTTACACAGGAAGCTTTGTCATTAGTAAATGATCTTTTATTGAATCTGGAAGATAAGATACACAGGTATTTGTTTTATTATACATTCAAACTGTAGACATAAATTTTAAATTTGTAACATATATCATATAAAACAAATAATTAACTTTTAAAAACAGAACTAATTGGCTTGGTGTCTGTAGCTCAGTGGCTAGGGTACCAGCCACATATACTGAGGCTGCCAGGTTCCAATCCAGCCTGAGCCTGCCAAACAACAACAACTACAACCAAAAAATAGCCAGGTGTTATGGTGGGTGCTTGTAGTCCCAGCTATTTGGGAGACTGAGGCAAGAGAATTACTTAAGCACAAGAGTTTAAAGGTTACTATGAGTGTGACGGCACTCTACCCAGGGTGACATAAAATAAATAAAAACAAACAAACAAACAAAAAAGCCAAAGCAAAAACAAAACAAAAAAGGACTAATTGGCTAGAGTGCTGGAGGGAATGTAGATTATTATAGGACCCTTGCTGAGATCAGAGGGAATAGAACAACTCTCTCCATCCCACTGAAGCAGGGCTAGGTATGTAGACAATTTTCCTTGAGAAATTTGGTTGTGAAGGCAAATAGCCCAGAGAGACAGTATAATGGTAGGAGAAAGATAAATCAAAGAATGATTTTTTTGTTTTTTTTTTGAGACGGAACCTCGAGCTATCCCCCTGGGTAGAGTGCCATGGCATCACGCTCACAGCAACTTCCAATTCCTGGGCTCAAGCGAGTCCCCTGCCTCAGCCTCCCAAGTAGCTGGGACTACAGGCGCCTGCCACAACGCCTGGCTATTTTTTGGTTGCAGCCATCATTGTTGTTTGGCGGGCCCAGGCTGGGGATTCGAACCCACCACCTTAGGTGTATGTGGCTGGCGCCTTAGCCACTTTAGCCACAGGCGCTGAGCCAGAATGATTTTTTGTTTGTTCGTTTTTTTCATTTATTGTTGGGGATTCATTGAGGGTACAAGAAATCAGGTTTCACTGATTGCATTTGTTAGGTAAAGTCCCTCTTACAATTGTGTCTTGAGAATGATTTTTTTTTTTTTAAGATGGGAGATACTGGACTATTTTTATTGTTGGGAATGATATAGTAGAGACGGATAGAAAGGGAGTAACACTAGGGAAAGGAGGGGTAGGGGTTAGATCTTGGGTACTGGGCCTCAGAGAGGAGGATAGCCCATCTACCCCAGTTCCCTAACTAACAGGGATAATTGAGAAAAGGATGAATGAAGATACAGGTTAACTGTAGAAATTCAGTGGTGGGAAGATGAAAAGTTCTCTCATAATAAATTTTCACATCTGATGGCTTCTATTTTGTCACTGAAGCATGAGGTAAGGTCATTTTCTACAGAGAGAATAGAAATACTAAACAGTCTTTTTTTTTTTTTTTGAGACAGAGTCTGACTGTGTCACCCTAAGTAGAGTGCTGTGATGTCACAGTCGCAGCAACCTCCAACTCTTTGCCTTAAGCGATTCTCTTGCTTCAGCCTCCCAAGTAGCTGCGACTATAGGCACCTTCTACAATGCCCAGCTATTTTTTTGTTGCAGTTGTCATTGTTGTTTAGCTGGCCAGGGCCAAGTTTGAACCCGCCATCCTGGGTGCATGTGGCTGGCGCCATAACCACTGTGCTATGGGAGCTGAGCCTAGTCAGTCTTTCTTAATGGCATGGTTGATAGAAATTTGGTTGAGGCTGAGTATGGTGACTCACACCTATAATGCTAATACTCTGGGAGGCCAAGTTGGGAGAATCCCTTGAGGTCAGAAGTTTGAGATCAGCCTGAGCAAGAGTAAGACCCCATCTCTACTAAAAATAGAAAAATTAGTCGGGCATTGTGGAAGTCCTGTAGTCCTAGCTACTTGAGAGGCTGAGGTAGGAGTATGGCTTGAGCCTTGCTTGGAGTTTGAGGTTGCTGTGAGCTAGGCTGACGCCATGGCACTCTAGCCTGGAGCAACAGAGTGAGATTCTGTCTCAAAAGAAAATTGGTGGGTAGTTTAGCAAAATTTCAGCTTCACAATAATATCTTACACACTTTTAGGACCATTGTCAAATTTGGGGCAACTTCTGTATAATTTCTTTCATATGTGAAGTATAAGATTTGGGGGCATTTCAAGCTTTCTGAATGACAAATCTTCATTACTCTTTGATTTTTCACTGTACTTTAACCAGGGCCTTAGGAGGGACCTGTACAAAAAAGTGGCCTTGAAACTTAAGCTTTTAGTGACTTCTATATAAATCTGCCTCTGGCCTCTTTGAACTATCTCCTCCTCCAGGAAGCTTTCTGTTTCCCAGGCTAGGTTTCCCCCTCAGGGCTTTATTGCTGCCACTCACAGGACATTCCCCAGTCTCCATGAGCTAGCTCGGTCTACTTCCTTTACAAAATGCAAGGAGCTCCAAGGGATAAGGAGTCAGGATGCACTTACCTTACTTAGAGGCTCTATAGTCCTCCTTAGTTTATTAGCAAGCCTTTACTGAAGCCATATGGCAATGTTGGTCAAATATGTAAACTTTTTTTTTTTTTTTTTGAGACAGAGCCTCAAGCTGTCCCCTTGGGTAGAATGCCGTGGCATCCCAGCTCACAGCAACCTCTAACTCATGGGCTCAAGCGAGTCTCCTGCCTCAGCCTCCCAAGTAGCTGGGACCATAGGCGCCCGCCACAACGTCCAGCTATTTTATTTGGTTGCAGCCATCATTGTTGTTTTGGCAGGCCTGGGCTGGATTCGAACCCGCCACTTTAGGTGTATGTGGCTGGCGCCTTAGCCACTTGAGCCACAGGCGCTGAGCCAAATATATAAACCTTGAGGGCAGGCAGACAGAATTTGATTTTTGTGGGGGATCGCCTGTGGCTCAGTGAGTGGGGTGCTGGTCCCATGTACCGAGGGTTGCAGTTCAGACCCGGCCCGGCCAAACTGCAACAACAACAAAAAAGAGCCGGGCGTTGTGGCGGGCACCTGTAGTCCCAGCTACTCAGGAGGCTGAGGCAAGAGAATCGCCTAAGTCCAGGAGTTGGAGGTTGCTGTGAGCTGTGTGACGCCATAGTACTCTATTGAGGGTGATAAAGACTCTGTCTCTACAAAAGAAAGAAAAGAAAAAGAAAAAGAAAAAGAAAAAGAAAAGGAAAAGAATTTGGCTTTTGTACCTCAGGTGCATGGAATAATACCCATCCTAATCCTTGGTCAGGACATATTCTCAGCTCGGCACCTGTGGCTCAAGTGGCTAAGGCACCAGCCACATACACCTAAGGTGGTGGGTTCAAATCCAGCCCGGGCCTGCCAAAACAACAATGATGGCTGCAACCAAAAAATGGCCAGGCGTTGTGGCGGGCGCCTGTAGTCCCAGCTACTTGGGAGGCAGAGGCAAGAGACTCGCTTGAGCCCAGGAGTTGGAGGTTCCTGTGAGCTGTGATGCCACGGCACTCTACCCAGGGGGATAGCTTGAGGTTCTGTCTCAAAAAAAAAAAAAAAAAAAAAAGACATTCTCATCATTGGTGCAAGCTGGAACTTCACGCCTAGCTCCTCTGTGACCTCAGGCAAGTTACTAATCACTTGGAGTCTCAGTCTCCCTATCTGTAAACTTCAGAAGATAATAATACCTACTACATCAGAGCTGTAAGGATTCAAAGACATAATCCTTCAAAGACAAATGCGTATAGTCTCTGGCACTTCATGTTTAATGAATGGGAGCCCTGCAAAAATCTGTACTGTGGGTGTAGGATACAAGTAATGAATAACAAAAGTCACACTCTACTTTCCTGAGCTCATAGTCTAGTGGGCCTCATTATGGCTAGCTCATTGCTGGCCCTGATAAATCCAAGATACTTGTGAATGACTGTTGGATCAAAATGACTTCATCCTTCTGTCTCTATTTCTTTCTTGTTTTTATCTCTTTCCAGTTTGCCATCATGGTCACCACCTCTGACAACCCTCATCTCTATTTTGCTTTTTCTTCTCTTTCTATTTATATCTGTCTGGCTGTTTCTTTTTCTTGTCTCTCCTATCCTCTTTCTTTCTTTTTTTTTTTTTTTTTTGAGACAGAGCCTCAAGCTGTCCCCCTGGGTAGAGTGCCATGGCATTACAGCTCACAGCAACCTCCAACTCCTGGGCTCAAGCGAGTCTCCTGCCTCAGCCTCCCAAGTAGCTGGG
>CAUYQS010038348.1:0-22124 GCA_963574585.1 Otolemur crassicaudatus | reverse complement strand
TGGTCCCAGCTACTTGGGAGGCGGAGGCAGGAGACTCGCTTGAGCCCAGGAGTTGGAGTTTGCTGTGAGCTGTAATGCCACGGCACTCTACCCAGGGGGACAGCTTGAGGCTCTGTCTCAAAAAAAAAAAAAAAGAAATGGAATGACTTCACGGTTCCAATGACCACCCAAAATTATTCTGACTTTGTTGCTGCAAGGGCTTGATGTTCCATATGGTTCCCTCTATATGCATAGTTTGTGACACAACCTGAACTTGACCAGGATCAATACATAACCACTAAAAAAAAAAAATTTAGTTCATTTTGAACCAGAATCACAAATGATGCTGTGTCTAGAAGACATGAATTATTAATTTGTTAATTCAATAAATACTATATATTACGCAAGGCTTACTTTTCATTTCAAGAAAATTTAAGGGCTTGGCGCCTGTAGCTCAAGCGGCTAAGGCACCAGCCACATACACTAGACCTGGCTGGTTCGAATCCAGCCCAGACCTCCCAAATAATGGCTACTACAACCAAAGCATAGCCAAGCGTTGTGGTGGGCACCTGAAGTCCCAGCTACTTGGGAGGCTGAGGCAAGAGAATCACTTAAGCCCAGGAGTTGGTTGCTGTGAGCTGTGATGCCATTGCACTCTACCCAGGATGACAGCTTGAGGCTCTGTCTCAAAAAAAAAAAAAAAAGAAAAGAAAAGAAAAGAAAACGTAAGATTTGAGAATAACAAAGTTATGAAAAGGAAGCAAAAAGAGCTATTTGTAATTAATTAAGTAGATTGATACGGAGGAGAGTTCATCTCTGAGGCTCCTAAAAAGGGAAGCACACATTCCTTTGCCAACAATCTATGAACTTCATCAGCTACTACTGGTGGAGACTTCTATTCATCCTCCCAAAATAGATGGCAAAAAATGCTAAGGCTAGACTGTGGAAGACAAATAACTGATACTGTAAGTTATCTTGTTTAAAAGGAGCAACAGGAATGGGCTGCCCTTGGGGAAAGAGAATCTAGTATCCAGTTGGCGCAGTTTTATGGCTTGTCCCTATGTATAATTTTTTAAATTATTATTTAAATAGATAAGCATGCAGCTTAAAAGGAAACCTCCAAAAGTACAAAGGATTGTCTTTTTTAATTAAAAAGCTACTGTATCAGCACCAGTTAAGAATTTCTTTTTTTGAGTATCATTACACTACTTTTCTTTTTTTTCTTTTGGAGACAGAGCCTCAAGCTGTCCCCCCAGGTAGAGTGTCGTAGCATCACAGCTCACAGCAACCAACTCCTGGGCTTAAGCGAGTCTCCTGCCTCAAACCTCCCAAGTAGCTGGGACCACAGGCGCCCGCCAAAACGCCCAACTATTTTTTGGTTGCAGCTGTCATTGTTTTGGCTGCCCCGGCTGGATTCGAACCCACCACCTTAGGTGTATGTGGCTGGCACCTTAGCCACTTGAGCCAGAGGCGCCGAGCCTACACTACTTTTCTTTATTGCATGTTCCGTTTCCTGTACTTGTGTATTTTAAGATATTTTAGTTGGTATACATACCAATTTATATTTTGTGCTTAAATATTATACATTTCATGGTTATATAATCAAAAGCATTTTTATATTATAAATTATTCACACAGGGCTGGGCATTTGGTTGCTTGCCAATAACTCTGCAGTAAAATTTTTAAGTGTGAGACTGTTCTTTGTTTAAATTTTATTCTTAATATGGGGCTTACTCAGATTTCTGGTCTGAAGAATGAATATGACCATGGCTTGTGAATCTTGATGTGCTGCCATAATGCTTTGCACAAGGGCTGTACCAAATTAGATCATTTTAGTAACAGATCAGTTTTAGTGCAACTTTTCTAATATTGAAAGTGGAATTTCAATTAGTATTTTTGCTAGTTTAATAGGTCTAAAACTTTGCTTTCTTTGATCACTAATCAAGTTGAATTTTTTTGCGGCCTGTTAAATTACTCATGTAATTTGCCTGTTTGTGTCACTTCCTTCTTTTGGATTGGGGCTTACTATTGTTTTCACTTACTTGTATAGATAATTCAATAATAGTTACTGTTTATCAGATAAAACATAAATGTTTTTCCTAATCTGTTTTCTTGTGACATTTTCTGGCATCTCTGCAATGGTCCAGATTTGTCCAGGGACCAAATTTAAGTAGCCCTGGACCAACTGGATTAAACTTGATTAGCAAAGCCATGTTAAAAACTCTGTGGTGTTCTGTTTGGGGTAGCTTTTATGAGAAAACAGAAATTAAGATAAAAACCTAATTGCCTTTTTTTGGGGTGCTCAGAACATTAGCCAGGGGTATTTTGTTGGAAATTTCTTGAGAATTAATACAATCACCATGTGGCTTTTCGCATATGCTTTGGATTTTGGTCCAAGGGGCAGTTGAAAGTCCTTTTTGCGTAACATGGGGGTTATTTTGGAGCTGTTGGAGCACTCCTTGAGCTGTTGAAGATGTCCCAATTGGCTCAAGTGGCTGAGGCGCCAGCCACATACACCTAAGGTGGCAGGTTCGAATTCCCAGCCCGGGCCCACCAAACAACAATGATGGCTGCAACCAAAAAAAATGGCCAGGCGTTGCAGCGGGCGCCTGTGGTCCCAGCTCCTTGGGAGGCTGAGGCAGGAGACTGGCTTGAGCCCAAGAGTTGGAGATTGCTGTGAGCTATGATGCCATGGCACTCTACCCAGGGTGATAGCTTGAGGCTCTGTCTCAAAAAAAAAAAATTAAAAAAAAAAAAAAGATGTCCTGATTGTTGGGGTGGGGTCCGAGATGGAACCTTTCACAGTGGGGATCTATGGACTTTGGTTTTCTAAGAGATTTACTCAGTTTTATGATTGTGTACTACCCGAATCAAAGTAAGAAAAGACAAGTGTATTTTTCTAAGCCATCAAGATAAATACATAAAAATTCAGTCTAAACTAGCAACCAAGAAAGAAAGATACTAAGAACAAAAAACGAAAAAGTGGACCATGTCCCAACAGTGTAAGGATTTGCTGTATGTAAGTTACTCTTCAGTATAAGCACTGTCAAACCTGCTGTGTTATTTCTGAAATCTCAGCATCACTCTCTGGAGACATTTTCAGGGGAGATCTGTTCTGTGTTCAGCTGACTGTGGTTTTGTGTCCCATTTGAACTTGCTAAATATAAAGCAAGCTACTAGTGCTATAGTCTAATCACAGTTTGTCAAATAAAAAAAAAGGAGGAATAAAAACTTGCTATTAAGTTGAAATCTGATATTAATTCAACTGTGCCATCGCTTTCAGCCTCTTAAGTGTGAAGACATAATCAGGATGAGATTCTCATACATGTAAATATATACAATAGTGAAGTAATTTTTTTTTTTTTTTTTTGCAGTTTTTGGCCGGGGCTGGGTTTAAACCCACCACCTCCAGCATATGGGGCCAGCGCCCTACTCCTTTGAGCCACAGGCACTGCCCCAATAGTAATTTAAATTGCACACCAACTTTATGCCCTCCCTGTATTTTGCGGTTTTTCTGAAATAAGTCTCACTATGTCGCCCTGGAGCATTGAAGTACTGAGATGTCACAGCTCACAGCAACCTCAAACTCTTGGGCTTAAGCGATTCTCTTGCCTCAGTCCCCCAGGTAGCTGGGACTACAGGCACCTGCCACAATGCCTGGTTACTTTTTGCTGTTGTCATTATTTATTATTTGGCAGGCCCAGGCCAGGTTTGAATCTGCCAGCCCCGGGGTATGTGACTGGTGCGCTAAACATTGAGCTACAGGCACCAAGCTACCCTGTATATTTAAAGAAAACAATGCCTTGCATTATTTTTGTTTTGCTCAAATTATTCTTTGAAAATCTGATCCTAGAAAAGGCATCACAACAATTTCTTCATGCTTATTAGCTAAGCATCTCCCAAAGCAGAATCTTCTTTTTTTTGAGACAGTGCCTCAAGCTATCCCCCTGGGTGGAGTGCCATGGCTTCACAGCTCACAACAACCTCCAACTCCTGGGCTCAAGCGAGTCTCCTGCCTCAGCCTCCCAAGTAGCTGGGACCACAGGTGCCAGCCACAATGCCCGACTAGAATCTTCTAAACAAAGTCTTTGACATTGAAAAATACTAAAGGCTCAGCGCCTGTGGCTCAAGTGGCTAAGGTACTAACCACATACACGCAAGGTGGCGGGCTAGAATCCAGCCTAGGCCCGCCAAATAACAATAATGGCTGCAACCAAAAATTAGCTTGGCATTGTGGAGGGAGTCTGTGGTCCCAGCTACTTGGGAGGCGGAGGGAGGAGACTCGCTTGAGCCCAGGAGCTGGAGGTTGTTGTGAGCTGTGATGTCACGACACTCTACCCAGGGGGACAGCTTGAGGCTCTGTCTCAAAAAAAAAAAAAAAGAAAAATACTGAAAGACAAGCCTGGTAAGGTGGCACTCTGGGAGGTCCAGGCAGGTGGACCACTTCTCAGGAGTTCAAGAGCAGCCTGAGCAAGAACAAGATGCTCATCTCTAAAAAACAGCCAAACGTTGTAGCTGTTGCTTGTAGTCCCAGCTACTCAAGAGGGTGAGGCAAGAAGACTGCTAAAGTCCAAGAGTTTGAGGCTATAAAGAGTTAGGATTTTCCCACTGAAGTCCAACCAGGGTGCCAGAACAAGACTCTGTCTGTAACAAAAGAAGTGAAATAAATATGGCTACTAGAAATTTTAAAATTAGATAATATGGTTCACATTATATTTTTACCTGGTAAATGTTCATTTATAATACCCACAATTGTTTTTTTTTCTTCCTTTCTTTTCTTGTATAAACAGGGTCTCACTTTTGCTCACAAGTTTTGAACTCCTGAGCTCTAGCAATCCACCCACTGTGGTTTCCCAGAATGCCAGGTTTTGCTTTTTTTATTTATTTATTTATTTATTTACTGAGACAGTCTCAAGCTGTGACCCTCTATAGAGTGCTGTCACATCACAGTTCACAGCAACCTCAAACTCCTGGGCCCAAGCGATTCTCTTGCCTCAGCCTCCCAAGTAGCTGAGACTACAGGCGCATGCCACAATGTCCAGCTATTTTTTTGGCCCAGGCTGGATTCAAACCTGCCAGCTCTGATGTGGCTGGCACCCTAGCTGCCTGAGCCACCACCCCCAATTGTTAAAACTTTATCATCTTGATTATTACATGAGGTATTTGGTAAATATCTGAAATGCATACATGTATTTATATTCACTTCTGAGTAGTTGGGATTATAAGCAGGTACCATTACATACAGGTAATTTTTTTTTAAGAGATGGGGTCTCACTATGTTGCATAGGCTGGGCTCAAACTCTTGGCCTCAAGAGATCCTCCTACAGTGCTGGGGACTGCAGGCATGGTCCACCACACCCAGCTAATGCCCATATATATTTTATTTTCTGAGTCAAGAGCAGGGGTCCTCAAACTTTTTAAACTGGAAGCCAGTTCACTGTCCCTCAGACCGTTGGAGGGCTAGACCTCAGGCCTGGGACAAGTCAGCCATTAAGCAGGACAGGAGTCAGTCATTAAGCAGGACAGGCGGCAGCGGCAGCAAAACACCCAGCGGGCCAGAAAAATGTCGTAGGCGGGCCGCATGTGGTTCGCAGGCCATAGTTTGAGGATGCCTGGTCAAGAGTCTCACTCTGTTGCTCTGGGTAGAGTGCTCTTGGGTCAAAGCTCATAGCAACCTCAAACTCTTGGGCTCAAGCAATCCTCTTGCCTCAGTCTCTCGAGTACCTGGGACTATAGGTGCCTAATGCCCAGCTAGTCTTTCTATTTTTAGTAGAAACGAGGATCTCACTCTTGCTCAGGCTGGTCTCAAACTCCAGAGCTCAAATCCACCAGCCTGGGCCTCCTAGAGTGCTAGGATTACAGGCATGAGCCACCACATCTGGCCCTAGTGCCCATTATTTAAATAAATTTGTTTTTAAATGAAGAAATTAACATTAATATATTTTACAGTCGGCTCGGCGCCTGTGGCTCAAGTGGCTAAGGCACTAGCCACATACACCTAAGGTGGTGGGTTCGAATCCAGCCCAGGACCACCAAACAACAATGACGGCTGCAACCAAAAAATAGCCGGGTGTTGTGGCGGGCGCCTGTGGTCCCAGCTACTTGAGAGGCTGAGGCAGGAGACTCGCTTGAGCCCAGGAGTTGGAGGTTGCTGTGAGCTGTGATGCTATGACACTCTACCCAGGTGGATAGCTTGAGGCTCTGTCTCAAAAAATATATATATTTTACAGTCGAAACATGGTGGCTTATGCCTATAATCCTAGTACTCTGGGTGGCCCAACATGGATGGATTGCTTGAACTCGGGAGTTCAAGACTAGTTGGAGCCAGGTAGTGCCTGTGGCTCAAAGGAGTAGGGCGCCGACCCCATATGCCAGAGGTGGTGGGTTCAAACCCAGCCCTGGCAAAAAACAAAAAAAGACTAGTTGGAGCAAAAGCAAGACCTCATCTCTACTACTCTATTAAAAATAAAAAAACTGGCTCGGCGCCTATAGCTCAACCAGCTAAGGCGCCAGCCACGTACACCTAAGGTGGCAGGTTCGAATCCCCAGCCAGGACCTGCCAAAACACCAATGACGGCTGCAACCAAAAAATAGCCGGGCGTTGTGGCGGGCGCCTGTGGTCCCAGCTACTTGGGAGGCGGAGGCAGGAGACTCGCTTGAGCCCAGGAGTTGGAGGTTGCTGTGAGCATCATGCCATGGCACTCTACCCAGGGGGACAGCTTGAGGCTCTGTCTCCAAAAAAAAAAAATTATTTCACTGGTATTCACTGGGGTTGAGAAACAGGAGATAGGTCCCTTTGACACTCTGTTCTGCTATATTTTCTCAGTTGGACTGCAGTAGCTTAGTGTGACCATGGAGAATGTAAAGTAGACAATTTCAAGAGTGAAACAAAGTATGAAACAACAGTGTCAAGCAGGTTGACTTTGCCATTCCCTGCACACAAAGGGGTTCACTTCCCATCATATTTGGCAACACTTCTCATTTTTGGCTATTGAGTTCATAGAACCATTTCCCCTTCCCAACTTCAATGTTAGACATGTCTATTAGAAGATCGTTCATGACATTTTCAGTTCATATTCAATTAATTACGCCTCCTTTAATTATATGTGTATTTGCTCCTTGGGATCAAGTTTTCTATCTTTGTTCATCCTGCTTGTTTCCTTAGAAGATAAATTATGATGCATTTTTGTTTTCAGAGTAGAGATCTAAATGAATTGTTTATAGAGTAAATAAAGAATACTTCTTAAAAATGCAGAGTTTGTAATTTTTTTCCAGAAAGAATGATGACTGCTAAATAACTTTTGAGGAGTTTTTAACACTAGCCCATTTTTTTTTAAAGTTTCACCCTGAAGCAATCATAAAGTTTTAGTCAGTATTCCGAACCAGATTAACAGACCTACTTAACAACCAAGACATGCTTTTTGATTCCTCTTCGGCAGCAGAAGAAAATGATTCCAAATTATAATTAGAAGGAAACGTGGGAAACTACAGTTCTGTCTACACATTCAGGAACAGTAGATTGGGAAGGAGTGTTTATTGTGGCCATGAAAGAGCACTTGATGACATGTAAGCATTCAGTCTTAGAACCATGATAACCTATAGTGGATTCAGACAACAGTGGCTATTTAGAGATGAGATTAAGCAAAAAACACATTTCTTCTATATAGCTCTCTTTTCTGCTTTCTACATTTGATTTAAATCTATTGGAAACAATACTATTAATGCATTTGTTTCTCATCTGGAATAGTTTTGGGGCACCAGGGCTAAAAAGTACTTGAGTAATAGCTTTCCATTTAAACCTTCATGCCCTATGTTAGGGTAGCAGCTGCTTCTTATCTTGGAGGATGATAATGGGATTGGGGGGTTGTAAAAGGAGAAAGGCAGTAATGTCATTGCAAATGACAGAGTATGGACTGTGAATATTCTCTCTTCCATAAAAGCAATGAATACACTGGCAAAATTTATCAAAATCAACCTTTTCGGAACTGTGAAAATTAGCCAAAGGTGTGCAACAATCTAGGGAGTGTTTATTTTTTTTAAAGCCAGGCTAAATCTCAGTAAGAACAGTGAGTATAATAGTTTGTGCATTACCCTATTCCCATTCCCTTCTCCTCAGCCTCTTAGTAGTCTTGAAAACATCAGCCTAGCCACCGGAAAGGCATAACATGGTTGGAACGAAATCAATTCTCCGTTCTAAGAGAATTGTCATTATGTAATCTGTCTAGCAGTTCCCTAGAAAACCCTACTCACAAAGCTTGTCTTTATCTGACCTCACTTAGAGCTCACCCGATGCAAACAGTCTTTTCACTGGGAGCATTTGTTTAAAAACAACTGTGGTGATTATTTACTATCACAGCTCCCTGAAGCAGTGATAACAGCTGTGATATATAAGTTAGGCCTAATACTTTAAAAAATGGGGAATATTTTCATTCCATGGGAGTCTTTGAAAAGGTCTGATGTATTTATGGGAATACAGAACGCCATGTGGAAGTTTAGGGCTGTGTGCACACCCTGGGCTGTGCGTATGTTCAAGAAAAACCTTACAGAGCCCTCAGTTCACCCTTCCACATGATCTTGAGTCTCTGTGCAATCAGGAAGTGAAGGCCAGAGTTTTCAGTTGCCTGGCTGAGTGTTGGAAGCATACCCACATGAACGCAGGGAGCATCTTGGAAAAGATAGAGACTCTTTGGTTTCAGGCACTGAAAGAAATATGTCCAGTATTTAGCTGACATCTAAGCTAACTGAGCACAGACTTCAGTGGCCACATTCAGCAAAGAACACAGACATTACAGGATTAGTTCAAGAAATTCACTAAACAAACAAAAATGACCTTAGGGGAGGAGAATCTGATTTCCCAAGTTGTAATATATTATTTTAAATGTCCAGTTTTCTGTAAAAAATTCAAAGAAACAAGCATAGCCAGTATACAAAAGAGAAAGCAGTCACCTTTTCCTGAAAGTGTCCCTGAAAATGTCCAGATACTGGACTTACTTGACATAAACTTTAAATCAGACATTTTAGATACATCCAATCAACTAAAGGAAACCATCTAAATAGCTAAAGGAAAATATCATAATGTTGTCTAACAAATAGAGGAGATTAATAAAGAGACAGAAATTATGTTTTTTGAAATAGAACCAAATAGAAATACTGGGGTTGAAAAGTACACTAGCAGAAACAAAAGTTTCACTAGAGAGGCTCAAAGCAGATTTGAGCAGGCAGAAGAATAAGTGAACTTGAAACAGGTAAATTAAGATGATCCCATTTGAGAAATAGAAAAAAAAATGAAGAAAAGCAAACAAAGCCTCAGAATCCTATGAATCAAATGTACTAATATAAATACACATATACATATGTGTGTGTGTGAATCCCAGGAGAAGAGAAAAAGGGGCAGAAAAAAATATTTAAAGAAATAATAATTGGGTATAGCACCCACAACACAGTAGTTATGGCACCAGCCACATGCACTAAAGCTTGCCAGCTAAACAACTATGACAACTGCAACAAGAAAATAGTCAGGCATTGTGGCAGGCACCGGCAGTTCCAGCTACTTGGGAGGCTGAGGCAAGAGAATCACTTAACCCCAAGAGTTTGAAGTTGCTTGAGCTGTGACACCACAGTACCCTACAGAGGGCAACATAGTGAGACTCTGTCTCAAAAAAAAAAAAAAAAGAAATAATAATTGAATATTTCCCAAATTTTCATGGAAAACATTAGTCTACATATCCAGGAAGCTCGATGGATTTCAAGTAATGTAAGTTCAAAGAGATCCACACCTAGACACATCATAATCAGTTGAAAGCCAAAGAGACAGTTTTGAGAGTAGCAAAAGCGAGTGACTATTACTAACAAGAGATCTTCAATAAGATTGATAGCTAATTTCTTATCAGAAACCATGGAAGCCAGAAGGCAGTGGAATGACATATTCAAAGTCCTAGAAGGGAAAGAACAAACTCTAAATGAAGAAATCCCTATCCAGCAAAACAATCAAGGAGAAATAAAGATATTCCCAATTAATAAATACCAACAAAATTCATTTTTAGTGCATGGAATACTACAGTGCAAGAAATACTAAAGGGAGTCCTTCAGACTGAAATGAAATGACACTGGGCAGTAACTCTAACCCACATGAACAAATAAAAACACTGGTCATGCAACTCTTCATAGTAAGTTTGAAAGGCAGTATACATGTAATTTTGAAACTTACCTAGTGCATTACCATCTCTGTACTTTTTATCTGTAACCCATTTATTTCCCATTAAAAAAAATGTAAAGCAATAATTAGAAATCTGGATTGACAGGCAAAAAATGTATAAAGATGTAATTTGTGTGAGAATAACAGCACAAACCAGGTGGAATGTTCCAAATAGGAGCCAAGTTTCTGTATACTAATGAAATTAAGCAGGTATTAATCTGAACTAGATTCGAATGTTAATTGTTATCTCATGGCTACCTCTTAGAAAGTAATTGTAAAAGAAATGGCAATCATATAGGAAGAAATAACTGTTTAACACTACAGAAGGTGACAACAGAGAAATAGGAACAGAATGACATTAGATAAGTAAATTGGAAAATGGCAGATGTAAATCTTAATTCATTAAATGTAAATGGTTGAAACAGTCCATTCAGAACATAGGCTGAATGGTCAAAAAAATTATGAACCAACTGTATGCTATCTATAAAACAAACACTTTAGAATCAAGGACACACAAGTAATTTGAAAGCAAAAGGATGGGAAATATACATAATGTTAATGGGAACAACCAAAGAGCTAAAATGGCTATATGAACACCAGACAAAATAGACATTAAGGCAAAATTGTTATTAAAGACCAAAAAGGTTGTTTTATCATCATTAAATGGTCAATATATCAAAAAGATATAACAGTTGCAAATATATATACGACTTACAACAAAGCCCCAAAATACATGAAGCAAAAATGACTGAAGTGAAGGAAAATATAGACAAGTAAGCAGTAATAGTTGCTAATGTCAACATTTACTCCCAGCACTAGATGGACAACTAAATAGAAGATCAATGAGGAGAAAAGGCTTTTTAAAACACTACGAGCTAGGCTCAGTGCCTATAGCTCAACCGGCTAAGGCGCCAGCCATGTACATCTACGGTGGCAGGTTCGAATCCCCAGCCCGGACCCGCCAAACAACAATGACGGCTACAACCAAAAAATAGCTGGGTGTTGTGGTGGGCGCCTGTGGTCCCAGCTACTTGGGAGGCGGAGGCAGGAAACTCGCTTGAGCCCAGGAGATGGAGGTTGCTGTGAGCTGTGATGCCACGGCACTCTACCCAGGGGGACAGCTTGAGGCTCTGTCTCAAAAAAAAAAAAAAAACAACACTATGAGCTAATAAAGCCTAACAAACATCTGTAGAATACTCCATCCAATCATCCTAACTCTCTTCTCAAATACACAATGGAGCATTCTCCAGGATAGACCACAGGTCAAAATGAATATAAAATAACTGAAATTATACAAACTGTGTCTTAAAGTATATTGCAGTGAAATCAGAAATCCTTACCTAAAAGGAGTTTGTGAAATTTACAAATACATGAAAATTGAACAAAATATTCCTAAATAATCAGTTTGCCAAAGAACAAATCACAAGGAAAATTGGGAAGTACTTTGAGATGAAGGAAAATAGAAACAACAAGATGCTAAAACCTATGAGCTATAAATAAAGCAATGCTTAGAAGGAAATTTATAGCTTTAAAGGCCTCTATTAACCTTTTGATTGTGAACAACACCTATGGATGTTCAAATAAGATGTTCATTTGGTGTGAACGATGGCTGTGTTGTTCGTTTTGCAAATACAAACAGCTTTACACGAATCATGATAAAAGACCCATACATTCTACTGTTACCAGTGGACAGACTGCAGTGTGACAGGTATCCTCACAGTTGTTGCCATCTACCCACCTCAACTGGCATATTTCACTTCTGAGCACTCAGCAAAGGGTTAAAAAGAAAGATTTCAAGTAACCTGAAATTCTACCATAAGAAACTAGAAAAAGAGAAAACTAAATCCCAAATCAGCAGCAGGGAGGAAGTTATTAGATTAGAGCAAAATAAATGAAGTACAGACTAAAAAATTAATAGAGGAAAAAATCAATATAACCAAAAATCTGCTCTTTAAAAACATCAGCAAAATTGCCAAATTTTTGATCAGATTGTCCAGGAAAAAGGAGAGAAGCCCCAAATTCTCCGAATCAGTAATGAAAGCAGGAACATGTCTACTGACCTTAAAGTCTGATAAAATTATAAGAAAATACTATGAAAATTTTTTGCCAACAAAGTAGATTACCTAGATGAAAATAAAAAAGCTCTTGGAAGGACTATTAAAACTGACTCAAAAAGAAATAGAAAATCTGAATAGACTTATAACAAACAGATTGAATTAATAATCAGTAAAATTTCCCACAGAAAAAAGCCCAATTCTAGGAGGTTTTGCTGGTGACTTCTACTTGAGCCTTTAAAGAAGAATTACCCCCCAATCGTTTACAAACACTTCCAATAAATAGAAAAGGGGAATATGAAATAATCCTTTCAGGCTGATGTTACTTTTATTTGTTCATTTGGGTAGATGGAGTCTTGCTATGTTGCTCAGGCTGGTTTCAAACTCCTGGCCTCAAGTGATCCTCCTGCCTCAGCTTCCCAAAGCGCTGAGATGACAAGGCATGAGCCACCATGCTCAGCCTTCAGTGTTACCTTGCTATGAAATCCAGTCAACGACATCACAAAGAAAAAAAGCTCTGTAGACCTACATCCCTTTTGAACATAGACATAAAACATCTTAGCAAAATGCTAGTAAAAATAAAGTGAATCCAGCAACATATAAAAAGGATTATATGTATTACAGCATGATCAAGTGGGATTTATCCCTGGAATGTAAGATTAGTTCAAATGCAAAAGTCAGTCAATAATACATCATATCAATGGAATAACAAAAACTACATGATTAGATCAATAGGTGCAGAAAAAGCACCTGAAACTATTGATCATTCTTTCATGATAAAAACACTAGACAGAAGATCAGTAAACTAAGAATGGAAAATAATTTCCTGTACTCGATAGAACATATCAATGAAAAGCTAATAGCTAATATTCTTCTTCTTCTTCTTTTTTGGCTGGGGCTGGGTTTGAACCTTCCACCTCCGGTATCGTCCTACTCCTTTGAGCCACAGGCACTGCCCCATTATTCTTAGTAGTTGAAAAGTGAATGCTTTTTCTCTAAGATCAAGAACAAAACAAGAAAGACCTCTCTTGCCATTTGTATTCGCTGTTGTAGTAGAGGTTTTAGCTATGGTAACTAGTCAAGAAAAAGAAATTAAAAATATCCAGATGGTAAAGGAATAAGTAAAATTATCTCCATTTACCAATGACATTATCTTTTACATAGAAGACCCTAAGGAACACGCCACACACACATCAAAGTTGCATGATACAAAATCAATATATGAAAATCAGTGGTATACACTAGCCAGAAACAATCTGAAAATGAAACTAGGAAAACAATTTCATTCATGATAGCGTCAGCAATAATAAAATACTTAGTAATTTAAAAAGTATAAGACATACATTGGGCAATACACACAAAATAACATTGAAACAATGAAAGTCCCAGAAGTGCATTAATGTACATAGTTACCATTCAATTAAAAAAAAAAAAAAAGAAACAATGAAAGAAGTGGAGAGAAAGCTCATGCTCATAGATTGGAAAATCTCATATTGTTTTGTACTAGAAGACTTAATATTGCTAAGTTGGTAATAGTCCCCCTAATTAATCTAATCTTCAGTGTAATTCCTATCACAATTCTAACTGCCCTTTTTCAAAAATTGATAAGGTGATTAACCCTAAAATTTATAGGTAAGAGCAGGGAACTCAGAATAGCCAAGACAATCTTGAAAAGTTGGAGGACTTACACTTCCCAATTTGAAATGTACTTTCAAACTACCATAATTCAATTGGCAGGCATGCTAATGCCTGTAATCTCAGCTACTCTGGAGGCTGAGGTAGGAGGCCAATTTGAGCACAAGAGTTTAGGGCAAACCTGGGCAAGAGAGCGAGACCTGGTCTCAATTAAATTTAAAGAACGAAAGAAAAGAAACTCCAGAAATATAGTGTGGTACTAGAATAAGAATAACCATCTACATGTGCATTAAAGAAAGAGAATTGACAGTCTAGAAAAATCTCTTACAGTTATAGTCAATTGATTTTTTTGCCAGAAGTGCCAAGACCATTCAATGGGAAAAGAATAGTTTTATGGTGCCCAGAGTTATGAATGTACTAAAAACTACTTAATCACACCCTTTAAAAGAGCAAGTTTCAATATTAATATAGGGTGTCCCAAAAGTTGTTATTACCAAGGAAAATGGGAAATTATGCCTAAATATACCTTTCTTTATAAAATTTTACTAAGAGGTAGCCAACATGTACAGAACATTTCCTAAATAAAGGTACATTTAGCTACAATTTCCCATTTTCCCTGTGTATGGGGACTTTGGGAACACCCTGTATGATAAATTATAAGAGAATGGACAGCAGAGACTGACGGTTTCATACAACATTCCAACAGGCAGTGTGTGCTTTGCTAGGAAGCGATATGAACGGAGAGCTGGCACCTCAGGGAGCATTAGAGAGGAGAGGGGATGAGGTCCCCCCCCACATCTCTTTCTTTCTCCAGCACGTTTCAGGATGGCACTTAATTTGAAAGTTTAAATCTTGTTTCCTATTTTTTAAAGTAGGGAGAGAGATTTTTGAAATGACCTGATACCTACAGAAAATACTAGGAATGTGTCAAGAGCCCAATATTCCATAATAGTACACTCACCCAGATTGATCATTACAGAGAAAAAGTTACGAGTATCTGTTTTGGGGACCAGACTATAAAGAAACTGGTGGCAAAATTCATCTTTTAAGAACTGGAATCGTTTTTATTTATAATGGCCCTGCTGGAATTAGATTCTGTGTAGGGAAGAGAACACAGTACTGGGGCAAGTCTGTGGAGGTGAAATTACACTGATGCTCAGACCATAGAAGCTGAAGGGGGAAGTGGAAGTTGCCATGGTTCTTTCCAACCTGTGTGCTTTTTCTGTTTGTTTTGTTTGTTTTCTGATTTAAATGACCAGGAACACCAGTACCTGCCGAATAAAAATTGAGAGCACTCATTCTTGCCTCATTCTTATTAAGTATAATGTTGGCAATAGGTTTTTTGTTTTTTTGTTGTAAATGCCCTATGAAGGTAGAGAAAGTTCATTTCTGTTCTTTGCTTAGAGGTGTTTTTTTTTTTTTCTCCTTTTATTCTTAACTAGAATCTGGAATTTGTCAACTGTGGTTTTTTCTGGTTAGTTTTTCTTCTTTATTATTCTGTTAATGTGATGAATAACATTGATTTTGAAATGCTAAAGCAACCTCTTGGGATAAGCCGCATGTTGTCATGACACTTACTGTTTTATTGTTGGATTTGATTTGCTAAAATTGAGAATTTTTCTCTGTGCTCGTCAGGGTTGTTGGTCTGTAGTTTTCTTGTAATGCTTTTGTCTATTTTTAGTATCAAGGAAATGCTGGTCTCCTAGAATGATTTGAGAAGTGTTTCTTCCTTTTCTATTTTTTGGAAAAATTCCTGTAGAATTGCTGTTATTTCTTCCTTAATTGATACAGGCTTAATTCAGATGATCTATTTCGGGGCGGTGCCTGTGGCTCAAAGGAGTAAGGCACTGGCCCCATATGCCGGAGGTGTCGGGTTCAAGCCCAGCCCACCCAAAAAATGCCAAAAAAAAATTTTGATGATCTATTTCTTCATGAGTGAACTTCGGTAGCTTCAATTTCAAGGAATTTGTCTATTTTGACTGTCATAACATGAAAAGTTGCTTATAGTATTCCTGTATTATTTTTAATGTTTGTAGAACACACCCTGATATGTCCTCTTCTGTTTCTCACGTGGGAATTTGTGCCTTGTCCTTTTCTTGATAAGTATGGGTAGATGTTTGTCAATGGTATTGACTTTTTCCTCCAAGGGGCAGGTTTTTATTTCACTGATCTTGTCTCTTCTTTTTTATTTCTATTTCAATGATTTCTACTCTTATTAGTACCTTTTTTCTATTTACTTTGGGTTTCATTTACTTTTTCTTGTGGGAGCTGAGGTCATTAAGTTGGACCTTTCTTCTCATCTGATAAGTGCTTAGTGCTTTAAACAATAATTTTTCATTGAAGCACTGCTTTAAGATGTATCTCAAATTTTGATTGTTTTTGTTTTCATTCTGTTGATCACTTTCTCATTTCCCATTTGATCTCTTTGATCTATATTTTATCTACAGATCTACAGTTATGTTGTTTAGTTTCCAAATATTTGGGGAATTTTCCAGATATCTTTATATTACCAACTTCTATTTTAATTCTTCTGTGGTCAAAGAACAACACTTCATGCAACTTGAATTCTTTTAAATGTATTGGGAATTGATTTATGGCCTAGACTATGTTCTACCTTGATAATGTTCTGTTTGAACGTGAAAAGATTGTGTACATTCAGTCCTCGAGTTACAAACATCCAATGGACACGTGACTCACACTTATGAACAGAGGCTATTTCAAGTACCTGTTCTAAGGTACAAATTCAACCTAAGAGCAAACCTACCAAAACCTGTTCATAACTTGGGGACAGCCTATATTCTGCTATTGTTGGGTGAAGTGTTCTGCGTCATTTAGGCCTAATTGGCTTACAGTATTATTTAAGCATTATATTTAGGCCTAATTGGCTGATAGTATTATTTAAGCATTATATATATTTGCTTTTTCAAGTTGATAAATTTTTCATTGTTTCTTCATATATTTTTTTCTCTCACCTTTCATGTTGTGATTCAGCGTGTGTGTGTGTGTTGGCTCTTTTTTGTGTTTAATTTGGTAATTTTATTATTGTGTTCAAATTAACCAGTCTTTTATTCTTCAATGTCTTATCTGCTGTTTGTCCCACCAGCGTATTAATACTTTTCATCTCAGACATTGCACTTTTCATTGCTGAGATAACTTTGGGTCTTCCTTATCTTTCCTTAGCAATGCTGAGTCTTTCCTCTACGTTTTGGAACATATGGAACATGTGTACAATGTATTTTAATGTCCCTGTTCTGTAATTTTCTCATCTGTGTCATGTCTGGATTTGTTTCTGTTGACTGAATTTTTTCTTCATGATGGGATATTTTTCTACTCTGTATATTTTGTGTCTCAGACATTTGGAACTTTTATGCTTCTAGGTAATAGATGAAATACACACACACACCATAAATATATATGTAGATATTTGTGAGCTTTTGAGCTTTGTACTGGGACACAACTCGGTTAACTTGGCAACGATTTGATCCTTTCCAGGGTTGCTTTTAAACTTTGAACCAGCTCAGCATTTAGGTCCCGGCGAATTTGACCCCACATTGGACACAGTAACTTTCCAAGTGCTCTCCAGGTGCCTCAGGTCTTACTAGGTAGCGCTACTCCTATCGCGGAAGTGAGAGCCAGGAACGGATTCACCTGCTTCTTTCTAGTGGGTCTTTACGTGGCCTCGGTACTTTTGTGCATTTGCTCATCACACTCAGCTGAAGACTTGAGGAAAGCGCTTTCCAGTATCCTACACCGCAAATTCTAATTGTTTTGGCCTCCCCCAATTCTCAATTGTTTCAGCTTGAGGAGATTGCAGAGCTTTCTGGGTTCTCCTTCATATGGTATAGCCTAAAAACACACTTCAGGGAGGAAGCTGGGGCAGTTGTAGGGATCACATTTCTTTTCCTCGGAGATTTCTGCCCTGCACGCCTTCCCCAATGTTTGGAAACTTTTTTCAAACATTTTGGTTGGTTTTTAGTTATTTGAAACAGTAGGGGAAAAAAACAGCACCCGTTGGCTCTGTCTCGTCCAGAAGTGGAAAAGGCTTGTTGGCCTTGGGATGGCTTACAAATTGCACACTCCATTAATAACGCCAGTAGGCGTATATTGAGGTAGGCCTTATCCTTCTGGCTAGGAGGAAGTAACTGTCCCTCAGTAATCTGGGTTGAGGGGGAGATGGTTGCAGGACTCCTATAGATACCAAATCCATGGACACTTACGTCCCCAGAATGAAATGGCATATTTATATACAAAAACATGTTTCTTCCTTTATGTTTTAAATCATCTCTTGATGGCCTATAATACCCAATACAATGTAAATGTTATGTGAATAGCTGATTTACTATATAGCTCTTAGATTTGTATTTTTATTACTACATTGTTATTTTTCCTTATTTTCAAATTATTTTTGACCTGTGGTTAGTTGAATGCACAGATGTAGAACCTGCGGAGATGGAGGGCAACTGTATGTCCCCCCACCTCCATTTGAAGAAGTCAGGAAATCTCTGCCTTCACAGTGAACAACCACTTTTCATAAGCATTTTTTTACAAAACTGACCAGGGCAGAAAATCCTCCTCCCATTATTTTAATATCTCAAAAGCTACTGCAACATCTTGAAAGATAAGCTAATCTCACTAAAAAAGGGAAGAACGATGTAATACTTGAAGTATAGATACTTGAAAAAACTCAAGATATCCACCTGAGGTTGGAAATCATTGCTTCAAGAGCTAAAATGTCTTTGCCATGGTTTTAGAGGAGAACTCTTTTAACTCTCTCCAGCTTCACAGCAGGTCAGATGCTTCCTAAAAAAAACCCCAGGGCTTGGCCCAGTTAATGGGCAATCCTTGCCTAACGGCTGTCAGCAGACCCTGGGCAAAGGAAATCAAGGTAACTGGTTAAGGTGCAACTGAATTGTGCTCTCCCCACCTTTATATTAGAAAACAGGGCTTGGCGCCTGTGGCTCAACCGGCTAAGGCGCCAGCCACGTACACCTAAGGTGGCGGGTTCAAATCCCCAGCCCGGACCCACCAAACAACAATGACGGCGGCAACCAAAAAATAGCTGGGCGTTGTGGCGGGCGCCTGTGAGAGGCGGAGGCAGGAGACTCGCTTAAGCCCAGGAGTTGGAGGTTGCTGTGAGCTGTGATGCCATGGCACTCTACCCAGGGGGACAGCTTGAGGCTCTGTCTCAAAAAAAAAAAAAAGAAAAGAAAACAGGAAACCACTTTGCCACCATGGTGTGCCACACTACATATCTGCAGGGTCCTGGCCTTCCAGGTGCACCCCATTCTCCAGTGAGGCCAGGAAAGGGGGCCTTGCGGCAGAATGTTTAGCTTTATGAATGGCTGTGAACTGTGTAGATTCTGCCATCTAACTGCGTTAGCAGCTAGGCAACTCCTGAGCCGAGGAAAACAAAATACTCTAAATGTGAATCTTGCAGTGGCTGATGTTAAAGTCTTGGGGGAAAGTGAAGAAAATCAGATCAAAGTGGCTTCATATCATTTTCAGAATTACTTCTGCACACTTTGGATCCTGTTTTTGAGAGAATGGAGAACTACAGTGAACACCTGGGAGCCACATGAAAGATCTGCCAGGAGCATCAGTGTGACTGAGAAGGGCACACCCTCATCTAGATAAAAAAGGATGAAGCTTATTTATAAGCACGTGAAAAAAAACAAGAACTCTTTTTAACATTTGGCCTATTAGAAAAGGCAGTTTGTATATTAATTTGGACCTCTGGCTTTTCGTTGAGGAGTCCTCTGGCTGGCCTAGTTTTTTGCTTGATAAAGGCTTCAGACTTGTTTCCATGATGGTGTGACATGGAGGTGGCCTGGCTCTGCTACCCAGAACTTTCGTAGCCCTTTACCTGTCAACCAGCATTCATTCTCCAGCCATACATGGTGGCTAATACTGCCTGTCCCCCATAATATTTAAAATGGCACTTTTATTTATATATTGTGTTATCATAATAGTGCTTTGCAGTCAGTTAAGTCCTTCCAAAATTAATTTTCCTTCAAACGCTGAGTCGAGAAGGTGCCACACTTCTCTTGTAGGTCTGGAAATGGGAAAGTTGCAGTCAAGAAAAGTTAGGGACTTAGCCAGTGCAGGGGACCTCGGCAAAACAAAAAGCTTCTAATAATTCCAAATTCCGCATTCTTTCTGCCAGTGTGCTGCCTCCCTCTAGGACTGGTGGAGGGGACTGGGATTAGTCCCAAGGCTTATGCTTTATGATCCTTTTTCTGCTTCACTCAGGACTTAATGTACCAACTTGTGTTTGTAAGTGGCTTAGTGTTCAGTTTTCCCAAAAAGGTAGTAGGGTCTAGAACAGAAGATGGGCCCAGTCTGGCATCTGGAGAGGTTATGAGAATGGTGGTTGTGGTGTTCTTATCACTCCTTAGTTACTGCCTGGTATCATTTGATTTTGCCAACTGTCTTTTGCAAGCAGCAGCAGAAATCATTTAATATGGAGAAGGGCAAAAGAAGTGTTCCCGGGATTAGTCTTCAGAGCTTCAACTCTGGGAGGATGCCTAACTTTACAGTGTCACCTTTGTCATTAAGAGCAAAAAGATCCAGGGCTTCAAACCTTCAAAATAATTACTTGCTGAGATGGCAAAACAATTACTTCTAGAATGCTTTAATGGCTGAGCCTTAAACACAGAGTTTGTTAATTACAGTTTAAACAGTAATGATTTTACCATATGACCAAACCACTGAAGGAAGTTCACACCTTTTTTTTTTTTTTGGTAAATGAAATACAAAAGAACAAATTTATCACACGGCCTGGTATCTTCTGCACTGCCCAAGTCCCCACCCTTTTCAGATTGAGCCAAACTAGAAATTTAAACCAAATGATTATAAATGCATATTATTCATTTTCTATCTAATTGGCTTTACTTCTTTTATTCAATCTTCTAAGTGCAAAGTGAATCAGAGCAGTGCTGATTTTGCTAAGCATGACTAGTGATGCCAAAGGGCGGGCAGGCCCACCCTCCTTATAAGGATAGTTAGGCGGAGTCTGCACATTTTCAGCTGCACTTAGTTTTTGTCTATTCCTAAAGGGTCAAATGTGAGGATGTGATGTTCTCTGTGAAATAGCAGCTTATAAAATTCACCCTTTATTATCAACAGCCTAGACGTCATAGTTTGCATACGTGCACCCCTGTGCACTGAATGCACAATATAGTGATGACTGATTTTCCTTTTGAGAATGTAATACAGGGAATGTTCATATTTAAATCTGTATTTAAAAAATTGTTTTTGATGTGACCAAATTTACAAATTTAGAAAAAAGAGAAGTATACCAATATTTTACTTTAAAAGTCATTTTTTTTTAACTTTTCACAAAGGATTTGCTGTAAGTCTTCAAGTCATCCTGTCCAACCCAAAAGCTGTATTTAAACGTCGTGGATCCCAGCCAGGGATGCAAGAATCTGACTTTCTAAAACAGATAACGACCGTAGAAGAACTGGAACCTAAAGCAAGTAACTGCACCAAGGTACTGCGCTCCTCTGTGCTGCCCGACCTCGAGTGTCAGCCTGGGAGCGCCCTACTGAAGCCATCTCCCTGTCTTGCAGGTGCTCGTGTGGCACACACGGACAGAGAAGGTTAATCTAGCCAATGAGCCCAAGTACCACCTGGACACCGTGAAAATCGAGGTATAAAATGGAGGCGACACCTGGTGCAGTCTGCCTGGCAGTGGGCGTGGACGAGGCCGTGTGGAGTTGAGGCTGCAGAGCATTCAGGTATTGTTCATTTTACTTCAGTCCCGCAGCCTTTCACGCCAGCTGACGGACATCTGTTTAACCAGTGCTTGTCAGCTGACAGAAGCCAACTGGATGTGCAAATGCTCATGTCGTCCTCCCTTGCTGTGCATGTCCTCCCTACCACTAAATTGGAAAATTTCTGTACAGTACAGTTCTGTGATACTGCAAAATACCATTCTGAGTATCGTACATGCTTGCCCTGCCCCCAGTTAGCCTTAAAACTGGTAGAACTGAACAGGTTTTAGAAACAGATGACAGGCATTTCATCAGCTGAACAGTGTCAATTCCTACTTGGCAACATTAAATAACTTTTTGGAAGGTTGGTGGCAGTATACATCACAGGAAATAAAAACCCCACAATTGAAAGGTCTATGGATTCATCTGTTTAATATAGGGAAATAATATTTTGTCAATACTAGGCACCATAAAATGTAAACACAATTACTGTCATAAACCTGGATATACCTTCAAGGATTCAAAGTGGCTTTGTTTTAGTTACCC
>CAUYQS010038347.1:0-27855 GCA_963574585.1 Otolemur crassicaudatus | reverse complement strand
CCTCCCAAGTAGCTGGGACCACAGGCGCCCGCCACAACGCCCGGCTATTTTTTGGTTGCAGCCGTCATTGTTGTTTTGGCGGGTCCGGGCTGGGGATTCGAACCCACCACCTTAGGTGTACGTGGCTGGCGCCTTAGCTGGTTGACCTATAGGCGCCAAGCCAACTTTGTATACTATTAATAGAAAATAAGCTTTCACGATAGTATCCACATCACTGCTCAGGGTTGGAGTTAACTGTGTTATAAATGAGAATAAGAGTTTCTAGGACCTTCAAATAATAAGAGAGTAAGGTGTTTGTGTTGTGAAGAGAAAGAGAGAAAAACAATCCAGACCACAAAGAAGATTCTTTCTTTCTGCTTTTTGGGGGGTTTTTTGTTTGTTTTGAGACAGAGTCTCACTGTGTCACGCTTAGTAGAGTGCTATGTAGTCATAGCTCATAGCAATTTCAAACTCTTGGGCTTAAGCAATTCTCTTGCCTCAGACTTCCAAGTAACTGGGACTACAGGTACCCACCACAATGCCTGGCTATTTTTTGATTGCAGTTGCCGTTGTTTAGCTGGCCTGAGCTGGGCTTGAACCCTCCAGCCTCGGTGCATGTGGCTGGCACCGTAACCACTGTGCTACAGGTGCCAAGCCAATTCTTTTTTTCTTATTACAACCTTTTTGCTTCCATAGAAACAAGGAAGAGGCAAGCCATAGCCTGGCTTCCTGAAACTAAACCTCATCCCAGTGCCTGCCAATGAAATAAGTGTGTGGTTGTCACCTGCCCTGTGTAGCCTTGTGGAACTATCATTTGAAACTCCGTCTCTGAGGCCTCTAGCTTAGTGAGGAGTTGAAGGCCGTTTTGCAAGCCCTGGAGTGTTTATGTTCAGTAGCATCGGAGCATAACCTCAGAGTTGGCCCATAACATGAACATCACTTAGAACAGCTTCTCCTGGAATGGGGGGACACTGTTCCCCCGAGTCCAGTGACCACCACTGTCTGTGTGTGGCCCATACCTCTCCACCAAGTAAATCCATCTTTTCTATTTCAGTAATTGTGGCCTCTACAAATGGGAACGAGACGGAATGCTAAAGGTATGTCTAACTTGTGACTAATGTTAGTGACCTATGCACGTAATGCTGAACTATTTCTTATCAAAATATTTTCATTTTCTAGGAAAAGACTGGTCCAAAGATAGGAGGAGAAACTTTGTTACCAAGAGGAGAAGAACATGCCAAATTTCTAAATAGCCTCAAATAACCCCGAAGTCAGGCATTGTGCCCCAACCTTCTTTTCCTCCTGTGGCTCTGGAAAGGCAGCGAATGGGCTCTGGATTGCCCCTGTGTTCCTAACTGACACCAGCAAAAAACGATGCTCATTAAGCCCATAAGCTTTGCTTACTTCTGTCGTGTGGGTTTAACATCAAATCCAACATTGCTATTGACATGGGAAACTAGAATAGTGTTGTCTTTCCTGTTCTCACTCCAGGTGACAGTGAATAGGTGAAAGAAATTTTTGCCCCCAAACCAGAAGATAAACCAAGAGGTATGTTTCTCTATCTCTTGGTTATAGAGAGTGTGCTCCTTTATCTCAATAAAGTTCTAATATTTACATGGACACCAGAGGCAAAAGAATTCATTCTGGTTAACTCTCCCAGCAGGTAAGTTGCTTAACTTCTGGGCTTCAGTTTCCTTGTGTGGTTGAGGAAGATTGGACTAAGTGATCTTGAAATGTATTTTTCAGCACGCACGTTCTACGAATAATGCAACTTTTTCCCATTTAAATAATTATGATCTAAGAAAACCAATAAATACTTATGATTATCGCCCCTAACATATTGACATTAAAAACCATGTTCCTTCTTCCTGCTCTGTTCTTATCCCTGCTTTGCTCTTTGGAAGTGATCACCTTGCTGAACCATTTTACATGAAGAATCCGGTTGATCTGAATGTTATAATCTTCGTAGCATAGTTTAGTGTTTTGTTTTGTTTTGTTGCTATGCCTGTTTTTCTTTAGAGGAAACAGGTGTTCAAAGAAAATCACCATCCTTTTGAGTTTTTATTAAAATAAAATGGAGTTTTTCTTTTCAAACCACAAAAGGAAAACTGAAGTATTTTAGCTAACAGTCATTCACAATAACCAATAAGGAATGTCTGATGAGTGGTGTAGAATTTTCCCTAAAGGGAGCTTAGAACATTACAAGCTTCAGGCTGACTGATGTACAGCAAAGTTGGCAGCAAGATTGTGTTGGGCTTCTGCGTAGAAGTTGGTGACGATAAAAGCAAAGCTTGATGTTTGCACACGTAACAGGTGAAAATAATATCTGATAGTTATTTTTTTGAATCCAGAACACAAATTTGTGTAACTGTCACTGACAACAGCCAATCAAACTTCTGCTTCTGCCAGTCAAATAAGCATCTCTGGTCCCATGCGTGGAGATTTATTTGGAAACAATATTGCTCTCCAGAAGGGTTGGTGATTCGTCTATCTAGAAAATAAACACAAGTTCTGTCTATACGCACCAATATTTGAGGAAAGGAATGGTGATATACCTAAAGAAAATAAGAGGCACAAAAGATGGAAGTTGTCACCTTGGCTTAAATGAATGCAATTTGTGGGAAAAACTAGAAATTTTGAAAATGAAAAGTATGGACGTGCTGTTTCAGTTTCTCCGATCAAAACGGGAAAGATCCCCACCGTCTCCCATATAGGGCAGAGCATATATCCAACGTATCTACTGTCAGCTCCCATTGTATGCATCAGTAACAAGGTTAGACAATTAAGTTTGTGAACTCACCCTAGAAAATGTGCCACGTGCCTCATTGCTGAATTTCACTACGGTCCCCTTCAAAATACTCCATTCTATGAAGTCACCACTAGTACTGAATTGGTGATGATAGTATCTTCATTCCTGGGGGAGACAGATGGCTAGGAGGATGGTCAGGATCCTGCAAGCCTCTGGTCACAGCTCTGACCAACTGACTGATACATGAGCCTGCTTTATGTGTGTTTCTGTTCAAAGACACCTTTTTAACATATATTGTTGATTTATTAACATTGAGCTCATGGCCATCAGCACCATGACCCACACTTAAATGAGACCGATTTGCTTTTGGACAAATCCCTTAAGAGCTACAAACAGAACCTCCAAATTATTAAAACATTGTGGCTCAGCGCCCATAGCTTAGTGGTTAGGGCACCAGCCACATACACCAAGGCTGGTGGGTTCAAATGCAGCCCGGCCCTACTAAACAACAATGATGACAACTGCAACAAAAAAAAGCCGGGGGTGGCACCTGTGGTTCAGTGAGTAGGGCACCATATACTGAGGGTGGCGGGTTCAAAGCCAGCCCCGGCCAAACTGCAACAAAAAATAGCCAGGCGTTGTAGCGGGCGCCTATAGTCCCAGCTGCTCAGGAGGCTAAGCCCAAGAGCTGGAGGTTGCTGTGAGCTATGATGCCACACCACTCTACAGAGGGCAACAAAATAAGACTCTGTCTCAAAAAAAAAAAAAAATAGCCGGGCATTGTGGCAGGCGCCTGCAGTTCCAGCTACTTGGAAGGCTGAGGCAAGAGAATCACTTGAGTTCAAGAGTTTGAGGTTGCTGTTAGCTGTGACAGAACGGCACTCTACGAAGGGTGACATAGTGAGACTGTCTCAAAAAAAAAAAAGTTGCCAAAAAATTACCATAATTGATTGAAAATGGATTAGAAATAAAATAACCCAACCCAACGAAACTGATAAAAAGCACATGACAAGTTTAGCAAAAAATACTTTTTCAGATGCTCACAAAAATTACCACCTTCCAAAAGTTGTAAATAAACAAAGGCACATAAAATTACAAAATCTCCCCCTAGCACACACAGAAAAATGGTTTCGTTTGGGGTTCTTTTTTGTCCCTTTAACCTGCAACAGGAAAATATGCAGAATTGATGAATAAAAATTAATGGCACATTTATCCTTTGACAAATCTATTTTCATCCACTTACCCGGAACCCCTTAAGAACTAGGGGACAGGGATGACAGAGAAGAGCAAGTAAGACATTCCAGAACTCACACTGTTGACAAGGGCAGTCTCCAAAATGCAAACTGTTCTGTTTTCAATTTCCCAGTAAGTGTGGATGCCCAGATTCCTGGTCATGTTTCTCTGGCACGCTTCTCTCTGCCGAGGAAATGCCTGCCACTGGCTGTCAGGAAAGGAATCCTGGAAACCCCAGAGGATAATGGAGCCCTTGTTGAGTGCAGGAGGAGACAGACTTCTTCAGCCCCTTTCTGCCAGAGTTCTTTATCTAGAGCCCACATGCCATTGAAGAGGCAAGGACAGACTTTTGTTTAACTGGCCACTCAATCAGTCCCTTCCTGGGTGTTGACACCTGAAGGCCCCCACATTCCTCCTGGGCACCCCACAGCGAGGGGATGTATGACATGGCCCTGAGTCAGAATCCATCCCCTGCTCACTAGCACATGGAAAGGGGAGCTGCCCTCTTGCCAGAGAGTATCGGGGTGCCTGGTCTTGACCGATAGGAACCAGATTGGGACTCTTCTTGTTTCCTGGCTGAGGTCAGAGAGCAAGGCTTTGCTTTTTTCTATTGCACGCTAGGCATGTAAAAAGAAAGAAGTAATTAATTTTGAAAGCACCGGAAGTTACCAAAATAAAGTGTCAGGCCCTCATGGCCCAGCTTGGCAACCTCGCTTTATCACTGGCAGAACATCCTACAGGCCTGACTCAGGATCTGAGCTAGCAATGGGCTAGCTGTGTGCCATTGCCACCTCCCAACCCCAGTGGGTAGTCTCCCCAGAGGTGACGGTATCACTTGAGCCTGGAGTTCAAGGCAAGGCTGCAGTGAGCTATGGTCACACCTGTGAGTAACCACTGCCCTCTACCCTGGGCAACACAGAAAGCCCTGTCTCTGAATGAATGAATTTATTCATTCTAGCGATTAATTTTAGAAAAGAAAGGATCCAGCAATAGTAAGTGCAATACCACATAATTTCTTCAAAGAAATTTGATTTATCCAGTTTAAAATGTGTACAAGTTATGAGCCAGCATTTCATTTCCAGAAACCTGTCTCACTGGGAAAGGACTAAGTAAAGAAACTGGCATATTCAGGGGCATGACACTGCTGGTGTCATGAGGTGTAAACAGAGCTTATTGAGGGGAAACTTAGGACACAGCTAATCCCCTAGGAACCTGTTAGCCCACAGAGAAGTGTGTGGAGGCTGGGCAGAGCTACACCAGATACACCACGAGGAAGGTTCCAGTAAGGGGGGCCCCACCCCCAAATGCCTCCCTATTTATAAAAACAGAAGTAGGGCACACGTGGGTGACAATACGATAGTGGAACTATGTGGTTGAGGTAAATGGCCTTGTGAGAAAGAGGGAATGCTCAGAGCTCAACTTTGGCATCGGGCAGTTCTATTAAGCTAATTCAGACCTACTAGGAGCTCCTTCCGGCACTACTGAGTGGGAAGGGCTGGACTTATACGATGTCGCCATTATAAAGGATAAAGTATGTGTGTACACGCCCATTCTCAAAAGAGGTGCAGGAATACACACCACGCCACAGACAGGCAAGGAATTAAAGAGGCAAAAAATTGAGACCGTTTTCATACAGTAGATTTCATAATGTTTCCGTTTACTGTACCAGGTGTGAACTGTGACTAAAATAATTTTACAGTGGAAGTTTTTTTTTTTAATACCTTTGAAGATTATAGTCCAGTTCTTTCTTTCTTTCCAGTTTTTGGCCGGGGCCAGGTTTGAACCTGCCACCTCCAGTATATGGGGCCAGCACCCTACTCCTTTGAGCCATAGGCACTGCCTAGAAAAGATCGGCTGGGCGAGATGGCTCACATGTGTAATCCTAGCATAATGGGAAACCAAGGCGGGTGGATTGCTTGAGCTCAGGAGTTCAAGACCAGCCTGAGCAAGAGTGAGAGCCTGTCTACTAACAATAGAAAAAAACATTAGCTGGGCGTAGTGACAGGCGCCTGTGGTCCCAGCTACTTGGGAGGTTGAGGCAAGAGGATTGCTCAAGCCCAACAGTTAGAGATTGCTGTGAGCTGAGATGATGCCACTGTACTCTACCCAGGGTGACTGAGTGAGACTCTGTCTCAAGAAAGAAAAACAAGCCGTATGTGGTGGTAGGTGCCTATGGTCCCAGCTACTTGAGAGGCTGAGGCAAGAGGATTGCTTGAGCCCAGGAGTTTGAGTTGCTGTGAGCTATGACACCATATCACTCTATCCAGGGCAACTTAGTAAAATTCTATCACAAAAAAAAAAAAAAATAGATTTGAGAAGACCATACACATGGTTGACTCAGCATTTTTATTTGTAAACTACAGGCAAATGTGATTTTTTTCTATTTACTGGATTGTTTGAGTTGTGCTATCAGACAGGAAGGAGCCCTGCTGTGGGAACTATTGGGTCGGAGCAGCAGTTGTCCCCTCAGAATCCCCTGCGTGGCCGCAAATGCCAGGGAGTCAGACGAGAGGCGTGTGTCTTCCCTAGGGCTGTGGGTCATGGCAGACCCTGAGCTGAGCCTCTTTGAGGGCCAATCTGCATGCAAGAAAGTTTGTAGGACACCGGGGCGGGTGGGCACGTGTCAATCTGTCTTCTAGGCTGGCATGGGGACAGGGTCAGATGTGGTGGCGGTTGTAGAGATAGGATGGGTACAGGCCATCATAATGCCACTGGCGCCACTGCTCCACTGCCTCCCGGTTCCTCTCCTCTTGTTCTGGGGAGGGAAGACAAAGCCACCTGTTAGGATGGGGAGGACCAGGGGAGAAGAGCCACCAAACCTCCACCCTGTGGTGACAGAGCTGGGAGAACCCCAGAGCACATGAGTGCACAGGCGTTGCCTACAGGGGAGGGTCACAGAGCAGGCCACCAGTGCAGCTGAGACCAGGGCCTGGCATCCCTCATTCTTTCACCTGAGCCGAGGGGGAAAGGCGTGTTTTGCAGCTCAAAGACATGAAAACTAAGAGGCAAGATTAAAAAGGAACGACATAGTCACAAGAATGGACTATAAACCATGCCCTAAAAACATCGTGAAGGAAATCAGTGTTGACTCACGGTGTTTTTTTTCCTCCATACTATTCTGTATTTTCTAAGCTTTAAAAATAAAATTTTGTTTTTAAAGCTAAGTGGAAAATGGAATGATGGTGCATGTGTGGGAGATTCGGGGCGGTGGTGTTAGTATAACTGGGATTCGGGGTGTGGTGCCATGGGCTTCATTATCCTTGATTCTTTTCTGTATGTGTGAAGTCCTTCATTATAAAAGGCTAAAAGATCAGAAGGAATTTTGGATGAGTAAGAAAGTCTTGACTATAACTGTCTTGGAGAAGACATGTTTCCAAATAACATCTTAGCACGTTTGTAGAATTAGTCTCCCGAAGCCAGCACTAGCAGATGTCACGAGGCCACTGGTACTTGGAAGCATTTGTTGGATTCCTCCAAAAGTTATTCATATGATTACTACATGACCCAGCAATTCCATGCCTAGAAATATACCCAAAAGAATTAAAAATGGGCTGGGCACAGTGGCTCACACTCATAATCCCAGCACTTTGGGATGCCAAGGCTGGACGATAACTTGAGGCTAGGAGTTTAAGACCAGCTTGGGCAACTTAGCAAGATCCACCTCTATGAAAACTTTTAAATTAGCCACGCATGGTAGCACGTGCCTAAAGTCCCAGCTACTTGGAAGGCTGAGGCAGTAAGATGACCTGAGCCCAAGAATTTGAGGCTGCAGCAAGCTATGATCATGATACTGTGCTCCAGCCTGGTGACAGCAAGACCTTGTCTCTAGCTATGAAAGGAAAAAAACTGATGGCCAAGCAGAGTGGCTCACACCTGTAATCCTAGCACTCTAGGAGGCCGATACAGGTGGATTGCTTGAGCTCAGGAGTTCAAGGCCAGCCTGAGCAAGAGTCTCTACTAAAAATATAAAAATTAGCCAGATGTGGTGGGTGCCTCTAGTCCCTGCTACTCGGGAGGCTGAGGCACGAGGATCACTTGAGCCCAGGAGTTTGAAGTTGCTATGAGCTATAATGACACCACAGCACTCTAATCAGGATAACAGAGTGAGACTGTCTCCATTTAAAAAAAAGGAAAGAGAAAGAAAAAATTGAAAACAGGGACTAAAACAAATACTTGTACAGCAGCCACCAACATTCATAGCCCATTCACAATACCCAAAAAGTAAAAACATACCCGTGTTCAACAAAGAAATCGCTAGGGCTCACACCTGTAGCACAGTGGTTACAGCGCCAGCCAGCCACATACACTGAGGCTGATGGGTTTGCAACCAGCCAAGGCCTAAGCAACAATGACAACTGCAACAACAACAACAAAAAAAATAGCTGGGTGTTGTGGCGGGCACCTGTAGTTCCAGCCACTCAGGAGGCTGAGGCAAGAGAATCGCTTAAGCCCAAGAGCTGGAGGTTGCTGTGAGCTGTGTCGCCACAGCACTCTAACCAGAGTCACAAAGTGAGACTGTCTCAAACAAACAAACAAAAATAAAAAGTAACAAAGAAATTGATAAATGAAAAGTTTTGCATACGTATCTCTAAACAAATATACAAGTATGTGTGTATATATGTTACTCTGGTACATACTACAACATGGACAAACTTTGATAATATTATGCTAAGTGAAATAAGCCAGCCACAAAAAGATAAAATTATCTGGCAAGTCTTATAAATTAGCATATTGGTAAGCGTATTAGAGGGCATTAGAGGCTGCAGGAGGAGGGAAAGGAGAGTTACTGCTCTTGGTGACGCAGGGCTTTGGAACTCCACAGCACGAAATGCCCTTGAACATGCACTTGACAATGGTTAAAAAGGCAAATTTTATGTTAGATATATTTTACCAAAAATTTTTTAAATGTATTTGTGAAAAACTTGGGGAGGATGGGAAGTCCTAAGGGGAGGAGGTGATGTCAAAGATTAACCCAAAACGTCCTCCTGAGCTCAAGCAATTCATTTCAAATGTGAATGTCAACAGGAAGCCTGCAGAGCGGGCTTGGGTGCAGCTGGAAGTCACACTCTGTGACACTGGCTATCAGGAGGGTCTGCTGGCTTCAGGGTATAAATAAGACGGATGTATGGTCTGTAGCGCCCAGAAGGGCCAAAGGCCTGGGCCGACTCTTACCTAGCCTTGTTAGTGGAAGGCCCTGTGACCCCTGGCGGTGGAGGCGCCCTGCTGCCAGGGATACTTCCTTCCTAGGTAAGCTTGGAATCAGCCCTAGTGCTGAAAACCTAGGTACTGTGTACCCCAGGTATAGCAGGAAGCTTTGGGGTACACCGTACCCCCCAGCCCTTTCATACACTTCCCAAGCCCAATAGACTGGCTCCTCTTTGCCAACCCTGAGAGTGTGATTGTGATGTAGATGCTGATTAACCTCCCTCTTACGAAACAAGTGCCTTGGGGAGAAGTGGAACTGAAACAAGTGCCTTGGGGAGAAGTGGAACTTCCAACTATCAATTATTCCTCAGGGAGGGGCTTGGGAGGCAGACGCTGTAAGCACCCCCTTGGGAGAGATGTCAGGTCAGCCAGTTTATGTGTGACAGTCATTCTGGGCCAGAGCCAGGGGAAAGGTGAGGCCTACTCTGCCTCTTGGCTCCTCCCTCTTAGGTCCGGGACAACCCCTTCGGGCTGCTTTGCTTTGCCTCCCTCTCTCTGTCCATGCTATGGGCCAATCTCTGAGTCTAAGCAGCCCTCTGAGGCCTCCATGCATTGGGTCACCCTTGATCTACGTGAACAGGAGCTCTGCTGGTGAACAAGCCTTACCTCCATTCCTAGGGCTTCCTGCTAGCTAGATACCTTGGGTATCAGTGTATCCTTTCTAAACCTCAGTTTCTGTAACTGAAATGGAAATTACAAGCCCATCTGAGGGGCTGGATGTACGGATTAAGTGGTTTGCTTCTGAGTTGTGCAGTCTGAGTTTTTCACAGTCTGTTCTCAAGAAAGTTTGCTATGTCAGGATCCGAATCCAGCACCTGTTTGTAGGGCTCCATCACAGGCCACCTGCAGGGCACTGGGCCCTACTTGCAGCCCTTGGTACCTGGTGGTGGTTCCTTTTCATTAAGAGATGCCCTTAGAGGGTGTTATCTTCCCAATCTGTCAAGACAAGCCGGAGAGCTGATTCCCTAACAAAGGTACCCTAAACCGGGGCCTCACAGCCAAGTTCATGCTCGGCCAGGAAGTAGCAGGTGACTTTGTTCAGAGGTATTTCAATCTTCAAGTATGGAGAAAGATCAAAAAAGGAGTACACACACACATAGAGAGACAGACACAGGCCTGCTGGTCTATGCCCCATATACAGAAGGTGCCAAAAAATGTATATACATTTTAAAGAAAGAAAAAAAGTATTAGAAGTGTAATACTCAAAATAACAAAAGATGAATACAAGGCACGTTGTGACTTGTAATTGTAGGATTCAAATGTGACTCGAGTATTACAAATTTAATACAGTTTTTTTCCTTTCTTAAACTGTGTATACATTTTTTGGCTCCTTCTCTGTGTCCCTAAGGAGGTTTGCTATGGGTGAAACTTGAGGGCAAAGTCAAATCCTACTAGGGGGAGGGATGTGTATGTGTGTGTGGTTTAAAGATAGACCCTCCCTCCACCCCCTACCCTAACTCACTCACCCTCCACCAAGGCCCTTCCTGAGTCTCCCAAGGTGATGGTGCAGGAATGAGGGGTGCCAATTGCCTAGTCAGAACCAGGGGCTGCCTGGGCCTTTGCTCTTCACTGTTGATAAGAAGCAAAAGACCAAGGCTGGCAAGGTCAGAGCTCACAGAGGTTGGATAAGGGGTGCAAGAGCTTTCAGGCTGCCTGACACTGCTGAGCGAGTTGGAGCCTCAGGACAGGCTGTGGATGACGGTTTGGGGGTGGAAGGACAGGTGGGTGTGAATACCCATGCTGTCTGAGAAGAAGTGTCCTGGTTTGCTGCTACCTGTCAGGTAAGACACCATCACAGGGAGCAGGCAAATGAAAGCCTCAATCTTCCAAGACAAAGTCGTACCTGGAGCAGTATGTGATGTGGGTCCAAGGCACCTGAAAGGGGGTTTAAAATCCACCTGGTCCACCGTACCAGAGCCAAGCCACTGGTTTTGGTGCTGAGGCAGAGAATACAGTGACCCCTAAGAAGGATGGAGGGGTTTATATCCACACGGGCAGCAAACAATTCCCTGTGTCTGCAGCCCCCAAGCCAATGGTAACGTGGTTATTTTGTCCCGTCCACCTTTCTCGAGCCCTGTGTGGCCATCTTCTTCTTTCGAGGCTCCCATGGGTGTGAGTTGAAAGGAGGTCCTCCCTTACCTTTCTCCTCCAGTTAAAATTTGGGGAGAAGGAGAAGGGACAAACCATGTGGCATCTCCCCAACGCTCCTCTGCCCAAAGACGCTGCCAGCAGTGTCTTACCATCGTTCTGTTCCTCCACGAAGTTCTCAAATTCGTTCCTCTGCTCCTCGAAATATTCTCTCCGTAGCTCATCAGCCCGCAACTTCTGCCTGTTTTCCACTGTGAAAGGAACAGAGGCAGGAGTCGGCCCTGGGAGAGGGGACACTCAGGGGCCCAGGTCTGAGAAGCCGAGTCTAGTTTGGTGGGGAGTGGTTTATGAGAGATCGAGGTTGCAGGCGTCCCTGAAATGGTTTACCCGACATAGACTTCCAAACATGAGGGCCCCAAGACCATCACAGCCATTCTGCAGGTGACAAGGTGGAGGCCCCAAAGGGCAAAGTGTTGGGCCAAGGAGTTTCACTCCGGTCATAAAGTTGTCACTGTATCTCAGCACATGAAGCCAGGCGCCACCCATGAATCTCACATTATTTAATTCCTTCATGTCTATTCAGCATTTTTTGAGCTGTCACAGCCCGCATGTGGGCTAATGTTGAGATTAAAAAGGGAGAAGGATAGCCGGGCGTTGTGGCAGGTGCTTGTAGTCCCAGCTACTCGGGAGGCTGAGGCAAGAGAATCGCCTAAGCCCAAGAGCTGGAGGTTGCTGTGAGCTGTGATGTCATAGCATTCTACCGCAGGCAATAAAGTGAGACTCTGTCTCTAAAAAAAAAAAAGGCAGAAGGAGAGATTCTGTTCTTTGCTTCAGAAGCCGACAGTCCAATGAAAGGGAAAGAATGTGTTTCACTCTAAGAGCTGAGCTTGCCTGGAGGAAATTAGCTAAGCCTCTCAACCCGCCAGGTGTTTCTTCTAAATGTGCTTCACCTGGAAAATTCCTTGAAGGTGGTGGGTGTCTGGGGCAGCAAAAACCAGGCCCTCAGAGCACCTCCCATTCTCACAGAGGGGCGCTCCTTACATCAAAGGTGGGGAGAAGGAGGACCTGCTGTTGCCTCCACCTGCTCCACCAAGGGGAAGTGGAGGGGGGTGGAGGAAGCAGAGAAACCGAGGACAGTCCCCTTCCCCACTCCACACTACAGAGGTGCTGGGAGAGACACAAACATCTTTCTTTGCAGATGGTAATATTAGAAACCACCTCAATGCCTTCCTGCAAGTAAGGAGCTTACATTAAAAAGGGAATCACCGAACCTCCATAGCTAATCCCCTCCCTACACTGACCACCTACTAGAATTGACCTAATTTTCATAGACTGGACATGCACCACATGCACAGTTGAGCAGTTTGTTACAATCTCCTGAGGGAGGGGGGTCAACTTACAGAGGTTCTACTCTATATAAGTACTAGTTATTTCTGTTATATTTCTATCAGTTCATCTTACTCAGATTGAAAATCAGTTTATCTATGCATGGGGCTTACTGCAGATTCCCGAGGTAAGTCTCGTGTTTCTTTCCAGAATTCTATTGCTTCCTACATACTCGCAGGAAACTTTAGTCTGTGGAAGGGGTTGGTTGGCCAATCCATCTTTGTGCCCAGTCCTCGCATAGATTTCTCAGGAGGGGATTCAGGCTCAGAGAGCTGCAGTAACTAAATGGGGGCCACACAGCCTGGGACCAAAGCCAGTAGCACCAGGCTCCATCCCCACTGATGGCCCAAAACACATTTGCACAGCGGCCTCCCCTGGAGACCCACCGAGGGCCCATTGTCACTACAGGTACCAGATTGCTGATGTGAGAGGTATGGAGGGGCTGCTCAGGATTTAGGAAACTAGTGCTTAACGAGGCAGTATCAATTCTTTAAAGAGTATTTCCCATCCCCTATGTACACAGGACAAGAAACAATCTTCTCACGTTGCCTAGGGAAGTGCCACAAATTGGACCTTCAGTGTAGCAGTGAATAAGAAGAATTTAACTCTTAGGACAAGATGGAATTTTTATGCTATGCATCATTCTTTGTGTTGGATACATCACGTCTCAAGAAGATGCATTCATCAGATTCTCTTTTCACCCTACAGTAACCCGTACTTTCAGCCCAGAAGGATAAAGATGTCAGATGCTTGTCTGCTAGTTCCAAATTCAAGTTTATTGAAGTATCACCTGCTCTTTACCGAACCTGAGAAAATCACTGGGCACTGCTCTCCTGCCCCTCTTCAGGGGTGGCCGGGTGACAGCAGGTCATCCACGTGCAATCCTGGCCCTTCATCAGGCTGCTCTGGGCCTCCCAGGACTGCTTATCACCCTGAGCTGCCATCAAGGTGAGGGACCTCAGGCTTAATCAGGCACCTCCTTGTTTGGAGTCAGCTTAAAAGGTTGGAAGATATTTGCCTGTCCTAAAAACCCTTTCTTGTCCCCATGCCCAAAAGTCTGCCAGAAAGTCATTTCTCTGATTTCCATCAAGAGCAACCCAACCTCCATCCCCTCTTCTCTGTGCTTCTTGACAGTGGCCAACTTTTATATCCCACGTTGCATGAGGCCTGGAGATTCTCCTGGTTTATTTATACTTCTCTAATTTTTTTTAAAAAAGAATCTGATCTAAAAACATTTCCAGCTCTGTTCTTCCCCATCATTTGAAAACAGTCCTGTTATTTTCCCTGAGCAAGTCCCTTCGCAGCGGCGCGTGCTGAGGGATACAAAGGGCTCATTCATGCTCACGCACTGCACGGGGAAGCAGCAAGCTACAGGCTCTGTCGGGACAGTCTGAGCTCGGCGTCTTGGAAGGGTCGGGTGGGGGTAAGAATACTCATGTGCCTTCAAGTGTTAGAAGGTCAAGGGTGTGAGTAGCCTGCATAGGGGGCCCAGGGCCACAGTGGGCTGTGCAGAGGACAAGCTCACCCCAACATGGGGAGCGAAGGCTAGAAACTGCCCGCTGAACTTGGCTCTTCTGGGGCTTATAAATAAGGAAATTAGAGTCGGGGGCACTTAGTAGGAAAGCTGTCCTTGCACCCATGATTCTCAGCTCCCAAACTCCCGGTGCTTTCCCTGTGTGCACTGCTGATGTTCCTGCATGGAAGGCACCGGCACCCCGTGCTAGCACTCAAGCTGAAGTGCATGTTCCCTCTGGACTAAAACGTCTATCTTCCCCCTTGTAATTCCCACTGTCTAAAACCAAGACGCATCTTAGCCCCGTTGGGTGCATTGGATGGGACGCTGTCTCTTTTCATTCCTTATCCCAACAACGCATTCAATCCAACGTGTGACCTACAATCAGGGGAATGTGGTGTCATTTCTAATCCAGAGCTGCAGTCATTTTTGAAACTGAGGGCCCAGGGTGAACCTCTAGTCCCCCGCTGCGTCCTGCCACCACCGCTGGCTGTGGAAGAGAGAAGGGACAGGGGTGCCGACAGAAGGCGCCTGCCCTGCTGACGTCCTTACCATTGACCTCATCTCGGGATTTGGGGGACCGCTTGCCACGCTTCTTGAGGAAATTCGAGGCATCGGATTCCTGCATGAAAATCTTCTGTTTCACACCTGAAACCCGAGAGAGGCAGAGAGGCTGGTCACATCCAAGAGGGAGCTGCTAGGGCTTCTGGAACACTGGCCACACCTGCTGTCCCTCCCAGAGAGCCCCCCACCCCCACACTCACCAGCCTGGGGCTCCTCTCCTGCCGCCTGCCTGGTGCCCACTGATGCACCAGTCCCCTCCCGGAGCACTGTGGAACAAAGTGCTGAGTGAGGCTGCAGCCTTGAGACCTAGCCTCCCCGTTGGGCCTCTGGGGTTCCTTCCACACTTAGTGGCCTGCCAGGCCCTGCTGTGGGCCCTCGGTACCTCAAATACCACCTGCAGAACTGATTTCCCCTGGAACCCACCCAGAACGCTGGTTTGGGGTTTTTCCTATTTTTTTCTTCCTTGCTTTTTTTTTTTTTGGTATTATATTGTATCTTGTATACACACACACATCCCAAACGTGGCCATCTCAACAATGAGCATGCCCACCTGAGTAGTCTCACCTGTGGAAGGTAAGGCTCCCTTACTGAATAACCCACACCATCTGCCCCATACCCCCCGCTCACCAGTCAGAAGCACCACAGCTGACAGGCAGGACAGGAGCAAGATCTGTCTCCAAGTCATCTTTGCAGAAGTCCAGGCACCAGGGGACAGATGGGATAGACAATTTTCCAGCAGTGGCTCCTCACTTCTGAGCCGGGGAGCAAGGGAGGGAAGAGAGAGGCAGGAGCTGGGAGGGTGGGAGGGTCCTGGCTGTGGTTTCTATTGGCAGCTCCTGGCTGGAGCACCGGAGATGTTTTTGGCGCCTGGTAAACCTCTCCAGAGGCAGAGCTTGTAGTTGGAGCTCCTGACTGAGATGGTTTTGCAGTGGCCTTTCCAATTCCTGCGCCCAAGGAGCTGCGGTTACTCATGTGGAGCTGCAGGGTCAGGATTGTGGAGACCAAGGGGCCTGCATCAAAGTCCTCCCTGCTCCTGCCCAGGGGAGGCAAGGCAAGGCCTCAAGGCTGCAGCATGGCTGGGGCGAGAGGAAGAACTTGTCACTGGGGCTCTTGACTCAAATGTCAGTCAAGGAGGGACCCTAATGACTGGATACCCATCAGGGTGACACTCACATGGACGTGGGGGCCATGTGGATAGTGACCAGGCAACCCCTTTCTTTGATGCATTGAGCCCAGCTGAAGCTCACCTCACCACCCAGCAAAACACAGATCCCTTTAAAGAAGTGGTCCCAACATTTTTGGCACCAGGGACCAGTTTCATGGAAGACAACTTTTCCATGGATGGCCTGGGGGGTGGGAGGGACATAGGAGGCAGGGCTCAGGCAATGATGCTGTGTGGGCCCAGTTCCTAGCAGGCCACAGACTAGTACCAACAGGTGGCCTGGGGGTTGGGGACCACAGCTTTAAAGGATATCAAGGAAGAGAGTGTGCCAGCCTCCCACGGTACAGGGGAGGAGGGCAAAGCTCCTGGAAAGTACCACAGCCAATCCACGTCTCTGGAATAAAGCCCATTGTGGCCCACGGAGGGGAGGACCTGGGCTCCCAGAACCAGGAAGGCTGAGCTGATCACAGCCCCCGGGGCTATCTAACTGCAGTAGCTTTGAAAGTGTGCTCCTGGCCAGCATCCTGTGTTGTGAGCCACCATCAGCGCTTTGCTACCAGCCAACGAGCTGCTCTTTGGGCATTGTTTAGAATTTTGCCACTAGTCACCATCACTAGACCTAGAACACCTGCTTGGCACCAGACGGCTGTGCTCGTCACCCGTCCTGCTTCCTCACCCTTCCACCCCCCTGTTGGATACATATGGCCATCATCCAAGCAAAATGCTTTTTAAAGGCCTGTAATTGTAGCACTATGGGAGGCCAAGGTAGGTGGGGCAATCCTCTTGCCTCAGCCTCCCAAGTAGCTGGGACTACAAGCACCTGCCACAGTGCCCAGCCAGCTTACACCTTCTTAAATGCCCTCTACCCTCACCAGTCCCATTGCTCCTGCCTTTCTGAGATCTTGTCTCTCTACTGGACCATGGAAATAGATTTCTCACCTTCTGTGTCACTAGGGGTAGGGGTGGCCTTCCTGAACGACCCTCAGGTCACTTCCCTGCATAAGACCATTGAACGGTTCGTGATTGTGTCATCTTGGCAATGTGTAGACCATGCTCAGAGCAGGCCAGGCACCATCCCAAGGACTCCAGGTGCATAAACTCTAATCCTCACCTCCCTCTAAGTGACAGAGCGGGAGATCAGTCACAGAGATTAAATGACTGGCCAGAACCATGCAGCTGGTTAAGTCCAGACCTGGGACTGAGCCCAGGTAGCCTGGCCCCGGGGCCAGGGCTCATCAGTGGAAGAATATTGGGTTGTTTCCATCTTTCGGCCATTGTGAATAACACTGCCCTGCAGATTTGTCTACATGTTTTCGTGTGGATGTACCTTTTGTTCCTAAGGGGTAAATGCCTAGGAGTAGCATTCCTAGGGCCGGTGGTAACCCCATGTCTCACATTTTGAGAATCCTCACATTACATTATGAATGTTCATTGATTCATCTGTCTCCCTCAGCGCTGTGAGGTCTTTCTGAGGGGCAGTTTCCACCTTGTTCATACCTGATGCTACACTGGCACAAATTAGATGCTTTATAAATGTTTGTTGAATTCATCAGTGAAAGTACTCTGACGTGAAGGCATCAAAAGAAAACATTTATGAACCATTTCAGTGGGCCATTCGTAAGAAAGTCCTATCCAGGGAGCTGAAATTTCTAAGTTTATGTGTCATTGGGTTTGAGGTCTTTCTCAAGCAGCAGGAATGAATTTGGGGGTGCATTTACAGAGGACTACCTTAGATTACTAAAATGACCTTAATGTCCTCCTCCCCCAGCTTGGCCAAACTTATATAGCCTGACTCAAGGCCCAATCATCTGGTTCTTAGAGCATTCACTTTAGAAACTTGAAATTGTAAATCCTTTCTCTGCTCCTTTGAAAACTTCTCCCAGCTTTACAACCCAAGAGATGTCTTTCCTAAGGAACTGAGAACTTTTTGACCCATGAACATCTCAGGATACGGCACCCCATCTCAGGTCTCTGTGGAAATGTAGCAGCCTAAGTTTGGGGGGCACCTTGCTGAGTTGTGAAGGCCAGTTAGCTGACTCCCTCAGCTGCAGCTCTTTAAACTTCTCCAACTCTTAGGGATGTGGGCATCAGTATTTGTTACAAACATTCCGTGTAATTATAACCAGCAGCTAACACACACAACAGCCAATTTTTTATTAAATTTATATACATGCATTTAAAAACACTTGCAATAGAAGTGGTCTTTATTTTGTACAGTGATCATGCAATAGTTCTATAATTAGGGGGGAAGGAAGCCAAAAGTGGTATTTAAAAGAAAAAAGTTGCCCCAATGCTTCCAGAAGCGGCTCTGTTCTCTCTGTGAGAGCTTCCTGACTACCTCCCTGCCGTCTTCCTCCTCTGAATTCCTCCTGGCCTGAGATCATTCCCGGGAATCTGACAGTTCGCAGAGACTTTGCTCTTTGGTCTGTGCTGGTGTCCTGTCTCCCTCCAGCCAGGGAGGCCTGGAAGGCAGGGTCTGGCACACCTTGGCAGGAAGCAGGGCTCCGTACAGAGGTATTACTGATAACCGGCACCTGAGCAGGCACCTGGCGAGGCGGCCGTTTCTCTGAACAAAGGCTCCCTGCCTTTACCCTCCCCCACTCCGCAAGTCGCCCCCCTCCCTGCCCTCTCTTCCTGGAGATGAACCACAGGGCTGCTTTCTGGTTTCATGATGAACCTTGTACAGGGACGGAAAGAAGAGGGCATGTTGGCAAGGCCCTTGGAAGAGCATATAAATGAAGTCTGTGGGATGAGAAATGTGGACCTGGCTGGCTGGGGTCCCTGGCCGTCCAGAAATCCAGTGAATGTATGGCTTGTGTTCTGAGTGAGGACTGAGTCACCCCAGGAAGCCTGAGCAGAGGCCGAGCTGTGCCAAAGGAAGCCAGGTCTCAATCTTATTATTCTCATGGGAATGGCTTTGAAGGTGAGCCTTGTGCAGCGGCTCTGCTAGGCTGACTCCTAAACCAGTGGTTCTCAACCTTCCTAATGCTGTGATGTATTTTCATCGTTACAAAGGGGTCTCAACACACAGGTGAGAACCGCTATCTAAACGACGGGCTTTGGGACCCAAAAGAACTAGAGAAGGGCAGGTCTGACACCTGACCCCCCTCCTCCTGTAAGATGCCAAATTGCATCTTACTTGGTTGGACAAGTGTCATCCTATGTGAATTCCCAGTCACACCCCAGCATTGAGGGATATATTAGGATATAGCTTTCCCTTAAATTTGGAGACAGTAGTACTACAAGACGCTCTATGATGAAAGGATTCTATGGTCAAAAAAAATGTGCTAACTACTACAGACTCTGTCCTCCTCCTCTCCACCAGATTCATACTGCGCAGTCATATATAAAAGGCTCTGATAAGTCCTACAATTAGAAAATCTGCATCATTTTGGTTTGTATTTCCCCTTAATTGACTGTGTCAGCTTCATCATGGATGTTTTAGTAACATCTTCTGGCCTACTTTAAGAAGATGTGAATTGGTCATTTTATGGCAAGAAATTCTATATTCAGAATGATCTCTAATCCAATTCAATTTTCAGGAAAAAGTGTGATTTCTTTTCTTTTCTTTTCTTTTCTTTTGAGACAGAATCTCACTGTTGCCCTATGATACCATGGTATCATAGCTCACAGCATCCTCAAACTCTTGGGCTTGAGCAATTTTCTTGCCTCAGCCTCTAAAGTAGCTGGGACTACAGGCGCCTGCCCACAACACCCAGCTAGTTTTTCTATTTTTAGTGGAGATAGGGGGTCTATGCTCAGGCTGGTCTCAAACTCCTAAGCTCAAGCAATCTACCTGCCTTGGTCTCCCAGAGTGCTAGGATTACAGATGTGAGCCAGCGCACCTGGCCAAAAAAAGTGTAATTTAATAAGTATTTTATAGTTGAATCCCTGCCTTTAAATAATATACAGTCCAATTAGGAAGATAGTACTTACTGCAGACATTTGTTTAAATGCTAATACAGTACACTGCGAGTACCAAAACCATTGTTACAAAGACTTGTCTAAGGGACAGAGAGGCAGGAATCTGCCAAGAAAGTTCCCATGTAAAGGCAGACCTGAGTCTCTGCCCCCTCAACTGGGGATATTCTGATCTTTGAAAAAGCAAGAACCAAGAAAAGAAGGCCAGAGGTGGAGAGGGACAGATAAAAGAAGGAAAACCATCTTTGTCATGCATCTGGCTTTGGGCCAAATTGGAAAGGTTCTAAATTCAAGGTCAGTTGTTCTGAGCAGAGAAAACTTGGGGGGAAATGCCTTCTTGTCCTCTGACCTACTTAGACTCTGACTAGCATTGTTTTGGAAAACAGCTCAACACAGGGCACCAGGCTCCAGAATCATCCTCCCTTTACATAGCACCAAACCTTAAATATCCAATGATAGATCTGTCCTAAAACCAGCAGCCCTGGGCACCCCTCTAGAGGTGCACAATCCTTCATCCCTGCAGGTCTCTGTCATGTGTGAGGATTCAGGACAAGTGATGGTGACCCCTGTTATCAGGCTGTGCTTTGCTCCTGGGAGCAGGTCCCCAAGAAAGGCTGGCTGCTTTCTAGCTGAGGAGCACGGCCTTTTTGGGTTTTTTTTGTTTGTTTTGGTTGTTGTTTGTTTGTTTTTTGTTTTCACCAAAGCACAACGAAGAAATGGCCACACAAAGATCTTATGGTGTCTTAAGAATATGAGTTGTCAATCCTGGTGAAATTATCGTAATTTGAAAAGGAGGAAAATCCTTGAAATTCTTGCCACTTGAGTTTTTTGACAGAGTACAAGTAGGCCAGTGACCCACGGTTGGGGCAGAGAAGCAGCACTGACCAGCTGGCTGGGAACAAGCTGATCTGGGAGGCTCTGGACCTTCTGGAAATAGTCAGGAAGGGAGAGAAGCAGAGAGTGGCTTTTAGGGGGCAGGGAGAGAACCTCCCAAGCACAGTGTCCCCACCTGAGGAAAGAGATGTGAAGGGAACTCATCTAGGACTGGTTACCTTCAAATTTCAGGACACCGGTTACCACATTTGTCTCTCAGTTTAAGCCCAAGAGTTTGAGGTTGCTGTGAGCTATGACGCCACAGCATGCCACCTAGAGCAACAAAGTGAGTCTCAAAAAAAAAAAAAAAAAAAAGAGTTGGTGGAGAATTGCTATACTCATAAGTACTTTATGGTTTTTTTTTTTTTTTTTTTTTTTTGAGACGGAGCCTCAAGCTGTCCCCCTGGGTAGAGTGCCGTGGCTTTACAGCTCACAGCAACCTCCAACTCCTGGGCTCAAGGGAGTCTCCTGCCTCCGCCTCCCAAATAGCTGGGACCACAGGCGCTCACCACAACGACCGCCTATTTTTTGGTTGCAGCCGTCATTGTTGTTTTGGCGGGTCCGGGCTGGGGATTCGAACCTGCCACCGTAGGTGTACATGGCTGGCGCTTTAGCCGGTTGAGCTATAGGCGCTGAGCCTACTTTATGGTTTTTAAATGGAATTTAAAAACAATTTTAAGGGTGGCACCTGTGGCTCAAAGGAGTAGGGCACCAACCCCCTATACTGGAGGTGGCGTGTTCAAACATGAACCCAGCTGTAAAAAAAAATATATATATATATTTTAACTTCTGTTTGCTGCTAATATATAGAAACAGTATTTATTTTTGTATGTTGACCTTTAACCCTATATCCTTGCTAAATTCCCTTACTGGTTATAGTAGTTTTTTTATAGATTCTTCAGGATTTTTCTACATATCTACACAATCATGTCATTTGTAAATAAAACAGATTTCCTTCTTTCTAATCTGTGCCCATTTTATGTATCTTCTCGTTTATCTTCTAAAGGTTCTAACGCAATATTGAATAGAAGAGGGAAATCACTGTCTTAGAGGGGAAACGTTCAGTCCTCTGTCACTAGGCATGAAGTTAGCATTTCGCTTTTTGTCAATGTCCTTTAACAGAACGAGATAGTTTTCTTCTATTCCTAATACACTGAGAGGTTAGTTGTTGTTGTTAAATTTTGTCCAATGCTTTTACTGCATCTGTTGAGACAATCACATGATTTTCTCTTTCATTCTGTTCATGTGAAGAATTACATTGATTGACTTTCAAATGTTAAACCAACCTTGCATTCCTAGGGCAAACCCTACTTGGTTATGCTGAACTATCCTTATCATTTCTTGATGGATTCTGCACTTTATATTCCGTGTGGGGTTTTTGCATGTATATTCAAGGATGTTGGTCTGGGGGTTATATATCTTTTACTGGTTTGGGTATCAAAGTAATGCCGAGGGTATAAAATGAGTTGGGGGAGTGTCTTATTTTTTTCCTAGTTTCTTAAAAGGGAAGTTTAAATCATGGATCTAAGCTTACTTCTTCTTCTTTTCTCACATCAGCGTTTAAAGTCATGGTAATCATACCACAAATTTGGGTATGTTTCATTTTCGGTGCCATTCAATTCTAAATGTTTTCATACCACAATTCTGATATGTTGTATTTTCATTCTCATTCAATTCTAAATGTTTTCTAATCCCCCCTGTGACTTCTTTAACCCATGCTTTTTTATTATTTATTTATTTTTACTTTTTTTTATTTTTTGAGACAGCACCTTACTCTGTTGCCCTAGGTAGAGTGCTGTGGTGTCATCATAGCTCACAGCAACCTAATACTTTTGGGCTCAAGAGCTCCTCTTGCCTCAGCCTCCTGAGTAGCTCAGACTGTAGGCACTGGCCACCTCACCCGGCTAGTTTTTCTGTTTTTAATAGAGATAGGGGTCTTGCTTTTGCTCAGGCTGGTCTCGATTTCCTGAGTTCAGACAATCCACCTGCCCCAGCCTCCTAGAGTGTTAGGATTATAGGTGGGAACCCACACATCCAGCCTCCCATGCCTTATTTAAAAGTTGCTTAATTTACAAATAGTTAAGGATTTTCCAAATATCTATCCTGGATAAATTTTATACTCAGAGAACATACTAAATATGTGTTTTGGTTTCCTTTGTGCTACTATAATAGAATACCACAAACTGGGTAATTTATAACCAATAGAAATTTGTCTCTAATGGTTCTAGAGGAGGGGAAGTCCAACATGAAAGTGTCAGCATCTGGTGAGAGTCTTCTGCTGCAGTATTCATGGCTGGAGGGCAAGAGGGAGAGGGAAGGGGCCCAAATCCATCCTTTTATAAGCAGCCCATGCCTGCAGTGAACCCACTCCCTCAATAACGGCATTAATCCATTCATGAGGTGGAGCCCTCCTGACCTAACCACCTCCTAAAGCCTCCACCACTCAATACCATTGCACTGGGGATTAACTTTTCAGCATGTGAACTCAGGGGACACATCCAAATCATAGCAGTATAATTTTAGTCCTTTGAAATTTACTGAGACTTGTTTCATGATGAGCATATGGTATGTCCTTTATGACCGGCTTTTGGTGCACTTGTTTTAAAATATATATATTCTGCAGGTATTGAGCATAATGTCCTGTAAATGTCAATTAAACTAGACTCTAAAACATTTTTTTTAAATGATAGTTCTGCTCACACATTTTAAGTTGATACCTACAGTTTGATTCTAAGTTTAAATAACCACAGTCAAATCTAGGCATATTGTAGGCATTAGGATCCAAATACAAAAGTAGTTTTGTAGCCACCATACATGAACAGACTTTTCTTTAGCAGTCCAAAATGTGACATATTTTCCTCTCTCCTTGAATTCTGATTTCCAGTCCACTGGATAAAATAGCAAGGGCTGCTCTGTTCCACTTCTTCACACAAAAAGAAAAAACTCTTATTTTCCTAATGTAATCAATCATGTAAGCATATGATTTATCACCTTGTCATGCTTCTCTGCCAGTACATATTTTTTCTGAGACCATAATTCCTAGTGTTAATTTTTTTCTTCAGGATTGAGTTGTCATTACAATTAATATTCGTGTCTCACTGGTCAAATAACCTAATGACTATTCATGAGATGACCAACAATAAATTATTTATAAATGTTAAATAATCATTAGACATTTCTTAATGAAATGAGTGTAGTTGTTTATGAATTAGATTATATACCTGTCGCTGTTTTTCATGAATAAGTAGATGATGAGGCAAAAAAAATGTATTATAGTAATGTCATTCATTTCTTTAAAAGTTTTCTTACCTGCCAAAAATTACCTAATGACCTGTCATCAAGTGTGATTTATAAGCACCTATCAGCTGACACGTCTATTCTATCTTCTTTCAATTTTGATCAAAGCAAAGAATTGGAAATGACAGAGTTGTAAAAAGGATTTGTTACCTGTCATTAAAGTAATTTGCTCCCCCAGTTTCTGGAAAGTTGAATAAGAAGGATGTTGTTGGGGGCGCCTGTGGCTCAGTGGGTAGGACGCCAGCCCCATATACCCAGGGTGGTGGCCCAGCCAGCTAGAACAGCAGTGGCAACTGCAACAGAAAATAGCTGGGCATTGTGGCAGGCACCTGTAGTCACAGCTACTTGGGAAGCTGAGGCAAGAAGATCACCTAAACCCAGGAGTTGGAGGTTGCTGTGAGCTATGATTCTACAACACTCTACTGTGGGTTATAAAGTGAGACTCTGTCTCTTAAAAAAAAAAAAAGGGATGTTGTCAATATTTCTAAAATTATTACTAAACACTTGCTCAGACAATTTTCTTTTTTTTTAAGACAGAGCCTCAAGACATCTCCCTGGGTAGAGTGCTGTGACATCACAGCTCACAGCAACCTCCAACTCCTGGGCTCAAGTGATTCTCCTGCCTCCGCCTCCAAGTGGTTGGGACTATAGCGCCCACCACAACGCCCAGCTATTTTTTGGTTGCAGCTGTCATTATTGTTTGGCGGACTTGGGCTGGATTCCAACCCACCAGCTCAGGTGTATGTGGCCTTGGCTGCTTGAGCCACAGGCGCCAAGCCCAGACAATATTTGTAACAAAGATGTTATTATAACTATACTTTAAACATATTTTATCAACACTGGAGCTGCATATTTTGCTGATTCCTCTGGAAGAAAGCTTGACACCTAACCATATTGCAAAGCCAGTTTTACCTTTATTTTTCAAATTAAGTAACTCTGCTAATACACTTACTGTGACATCCATGTCACTTCTAACTTCTGCTTCAAGGTAAAAAGATAAGGCACAGAGCCCAGTCGTGGGCTTGTCTGCGATGTAGATGTGCTCATCTCTCTTGCCCACAGCTTTGCCCTGATATTCATTCTTTTTATTTTTCTTTGAAATAGAGTCTCATTATGTCGCCCTTGGTAGAATACCATGGTGTCAGGGCTCACAGCTCACAGCCTCCCAAGTAGCTGGGACTACAGGTGCCTGCCACAATGCTTGGCGGTTGTTTTTTTTGTTTGTTTGTTTTGGGGGTTTTTTGGTGCTGTTGTCTTTGTTGTTTAGCTGGCCCGGGCCAGGTTTGAACTCACCAGCCTCGGGGTATGTGGCCAGCGCCCTGCCCACTGAGCTACGGCCACCACCCCTGATGTTTGTTCTTACTTTGCTGTCCCCACACACTGCTCAGAAGCAGACAGCCCTGGACGATTCTACTCCCTGTGGAATGAACCTCAATAAAGCTCAGAAATTTAAGGGGGTCATGTTTGTCTTTTTATACCGTGATTTTTCTTGTGGCAAAATACACATAACACAACATTTGCCATCTTAACTGCTTTTAAATGTATAGTTCGGTGGCATTAAGGACACTCACATTTTGTAACCATCACCACTATCCGTCTCCAAGACCCTTTCCATCTTGCAAAACTGGATTTCTGTGCCCGTTAAATAATTGCCCGTTTCTCCTTCCCCTGAACCTCTGAAAAACTCTGCTGTACGTTCTGCTTCCTTTAACTTGACTCTCTGTTCCCTTCAACCCCACCTCCACCACCTTATCCACTGTGCTCTGGCCTGTCATACTCGTGCTGCTCCGTGCAGACAGACACTTTCTTCACACTCTTCCTCCCCTTGCCTGTCTGACAAAATCTTTCCAATTCTCCAAGATTATCCCCAATTACTCTCTTCTCGTCAATGCCTCCTGCACCTGTCCTGTCTAGGCACAAGCAATCTTCTCGTCCTTGTCCCCAACCCCTTTCTCCTCCTTCTGCCCGCCTTTTGCCTGTACTCTGCGCCACTTCAGGGACCAGTCCCTCTCCATCTACATAGATTTTCACGTGGCCGTTCTCTCTCCCATCACCCTTCTCCAGTAGACTGTGAGCTCCTTCAGAGCAAAGACCGTGCCTCATTCAGCTCTGTCTCCCCCAGGGGTCACCACAGTGCCCGGCATGTCGTGGTCGCTCAGTAAATATTTACTGGAAACCATTGATGTGGGGAACCTGCCTGAAAGCTGGAAAAAGCAGGAACAGATCTGAGAGAAGGAGGGCTGGAAAGCCGGGGTGCGGTGTGTGGGGTGACAGTGTGCGCACACACGTGACGGCTGTGTCTGGACCTCTGTGCTGAGGGAGCGCATGAAAGGGCGTCTGTGTGGCCGGGACAAGTCCTGGCAAGTGGGTGAATGTGGGCTTGTGTGGGGGAATCTCCTGTGCGAGGAGCGATGAAAAGGGGTTTGTCCGAGTGGTGGGGCTATCTGTGAGACCGCTGGGAGTGGAATTCTGAGAAATGAGGCAGGAGAGGAGAAGAAACAGACATACATTTTTCTCATCATTCAAAATTTTGAACTGCGGTAGGGCTTTCCCTAAAGCCGCTCTTTGCCAATTAGGAAGTCCCAGCTTCCAACCCTTTAATTATTTCACTCCCATTGGCCCTGCCCACGTTGTCCCCATCCCTTTTTTGTCATCGGAATCTAATGAGGCAGATTGCTTTAACAATTAAGGAAATCGGCACCTGTTACATATGTAACTCAGGTATTTAAAAAAAAATTGTTTCATACATTCACTCTTGTAATATTGTGGTGTATGCATGGGAGAACCCGAGGGCCTCCGGAGCCCCTGATGATGGAGGATGTGGGATGTTTCTCTGGGTGTCACTTTGGATGCCATCAGAGCAATGAGGGATCAGCACAAGATTACAGGCTGTCCAGAGCACTCCTCTTGCCTCCCAGGTTCTAGCAACATCCCAGAGACAGACATGACCGATTCAGCGGTGGGTTTGTTTTCATTGGTGACATTGACTCATTTTTAAGATCTTTACCAACTGATGTCTGAGTGGGCATTTCTCCAAATTATAAGAATAGAAAGAAAAGTACCCAATATTCTTCTTTACTCTGCAAAGTCACCTCATGAAGCCCCATTTTGCAAATGAAGAAATGAGGTCTAGAGGTTCAGTGACTTGCCAAGAAGGTCAGTCATGGAGCTGGGATTGAACCTGAAGCCTGGCCGAGGGGGCCATGCAAGGGAGTCCCCCAGGAGGGCTGGGGACAGTTTTTGGTTTGGGGATTTGTTTTTGTTGTTGTTGTTCTGTTATAGGTCTGGGAAATAAGTATAGACCAGGACATGCAGGTTTCAGACCAGAAGGAGCTTCTGGAAGGCACCTGGTGGAGAGAAAGCTTTGTTTCCTCAGAGGTTAGCCACAGCTCCTGCGACCACACACCCAGGGCCAAGCCCGAAGCCCTGGGGACCATTGCTGAACTGTATTCAGGAAGAACCAAGACATGAAGAGCCAGGAAAGAAATGAGGACCAGACCAGACTGAGGAGCAGTCTGGCTTCTCGGGGGTGGCAGGGGTTTGTCCTGGAGTCCTGTTCATTTCACCAGAGACCAATCTAACAGGACTGTCACTCACATAAGGCACAAAAGAAATAGTAAAGATCCCTTTCTATGACTTTTGCGGACTGACAGCTTAGGAAAACCAGAAGAAACTTTTGCTCCTCGTATGTACTTGGCGTGTACCTCCTTTTCTTTTCTTTATTTCTATGTTCTTTTTCTTTTCTTTTTTTTTTTTTGAGACAGACCCTCAAGCTATCCCCCTGGGTAGAGTGCCATGGCATCACGCTCACAGCAACCTCCAACTCCTGGGCTCAAGCGAGTCTCCTGCCTCAGCCTCCCAAGTAGCTGGGACTACAGGCGCCCA
>CAUYQS010038346.1:0-11367 GCA_963574585.1 Otolemur crassicaudatus | reverse complement strand
CTCTATAAAGAGAACTATGAAACTCTAAGGAAAGAAATAGCTGAAAATGTTAACAAATGGAAAAACATACAATGCTCATGGCTGGGAAGAATCAACATTGTTAAAATGTCCATACTACCCAAAGCAATATATAATTTTAATTCAATCCCCATTAAAGCTCCACTGTCATATTTTAAAGATCTTGAAAAAATAATACTGCATTTTATATAGAGTCAGAAAAAACCTCAAATAGCCAAGACATTACTTAGGAATAAAAACAAAGCAGGAGGAATCACACTACCAGACCTCAGATTATACTATAAAGACTTTATATCTTTTGTGTTTACCTGGATGGAGCTGAAACACATTCTTCTTAGTAAAGTATCTCAAGAATGGAAAAAAGGAAAGTATTCAATGTATTCAACACTAATATTAAACCAATATTTAATCAACTACAAATCTACATGAAAGAAAAACACAAGCATAGTCTAGTAAGGAGGGGGTAAGAGTAGAGACAGGTGATCAGGAGAGGGGGGTGATTGGTGGGATCTCACCTAATGTTCAGAACATGAGGGTGTACAGCATGTCCCCTGGCTGAAGGGCTCCACTACAATTTGAACTTTATGTTATAAATGAAAACAATGTAAACTAAACATTTGTACTTTCATATCAGTCTGAAATTTTTTAAAAATAAAAGTAATAAAAATAAAAATAGACACATAGAACAATGGAAGAAAATATAGAACACAGAAATAAATCCACACATTTACAGTCAACAGATTTTCTACAAATGTGCCACAAATACACATTGGAGGAAATAAAACCATTTTCAATAAATGGTACTGGGATAACCAGATATCTGCATCCAGAAGTGTGAAAGTATAACTAGATCCCCGTCTCTCACCACATATACAAATCAGTTCAAAATAGATTAAAGATCTTAACATAAGACCCCAAGCTGTTAAAATATTAGTCTAAAATATAGAAAAAAAATGCTTCAGGACATTGATTAAGGCAAAGAATCTATGGGTAAGGTCTCAAAAACAAAGACAATAAAGACAAAAATAGACAAATTTGTATCAAATTAAAATACCTCTGCACAGCAAAAGAAATAGTCAACAAATTCAATAGAAACCTGTTGAATAAGAGAATATATTTGCAAACTATTCATCTAACATGTAACTAATACCCATACTATAGAACAAACTCAAATAACTTAATGACAAAAACAATATGATTACAGAATGGACAAATAACTTGAACAGACATTTCTCAAAAGAAGACACACAAATGGCTATTAAGTATACAAAAACTGTTCAACATCACTAATCATCAGGGAAATGAAATACAAACCACAGTAAGATATCATCTCATTTCTCTTAGAAAGGCTATCATCAAAAAGACACAACATGACAAATGCTGGTAAAAATGTGGAGAAAATGGGACTCTTATACAATATTGGTGAGATTGTAAATTAATACAGCTATTATGGAAACAAGTTTGAAGATTTCCCCAGAAAGTTAAAAATAGAACTATCTAGCCAAGCAGCACAGTGGCTCCTGCCAGTAATCCTAACATTCTGTGAGTCTTAGTTGGGAGGATTGCTGAAGTCAGTTCAAGAAAGAGGGAGACCACATCTCTGCAAAAAATAGAAAAAGTAGCCAGGCATGGTGGTGCATGCCTGTAGTCCCAGCTACTCAGAATACATGGATAATCACTTGAGCCCAGGAGTTGGAGGTTACGGTGAGCAGTGATGACACCACTGTACTCTAGCCTGGGGAAATAGAAATACTATATGACCCATCAATCCCACTTCTGGGTGTTTATGTAAAGGAAAGAAAATCAGTATATCAAAGAAATATCTGTACTCATGGTTATTGTGGTTTTATTTAGAACAGCCAAGATATGGAATCACACTAAATGTCCACCAACAGATGAATGCATAAAGAAAGTGTGGTATATATACACAAAACACTATTCAGTTATGACAAAGAATGAACTCCTGTTATTTGCAGCACTATAGATAATTTCAGAGGATATCATGTTAAATGAAATGTCAGGCACAGAAAGATAAACCCGAGGAAGATGGCTGACTGGCAGCAAACCTTGTCAGAGGCTTCTGAGCAAAGGAAGAAAAACTGAACAGAATCAGAATCTATGAAGTCAAAGATGGGGAGCTGAGCCCAGAAAGAAGTTCAGCAAGCTGTAAATCCAAGGAAGAGCATTTAAGAACACAAAATACAGGTACAAAGCAGGACCCAGAACTGCTTGCTAGAGCCACATGCCTCCTACAGGTAGTGGGTGGCTGCAGAGGAGCCCCCAGCTCTGGGCAGGCACAGAACTACTTGCTAGAGCCAAGTGCACCTCGCGGACAGCAGTGGAGGAATCCCACACACTGGGCAAGCCCAGAACTGCTTGCTAGTGCTGTGGGCATTCCGTGGCAATGATGGAGGAGTCCTCTGTTCTGGGAAGGCCCAAAACTGCTTGCTAGAGACACACAGACCCCACGGGGACCAGCGGAGGAATTCCCCGGTCCAGGCATCCTTGCTGGGCAGGCCCAGAACTGCTTCCCTAGAGTGGCATGTGCCCCGCAGGTGGCAGCAGAGGAGTATCCTGCTCGAGACACCCATGTTGGGCATGCCCAGAACTGCTTACTAGAGCCACACACCACCCGTGGGGTCACAGTGGGGGAGTCTATCACTCCAGGTGGGCCCAGAACTGTTTGCTAGAGCCACATGTGTCCTACAGGTGGCAGCGGAAAAGTGCCCTGCTTCAAGCTCCCATGCTGGGAGGGCCCAAATCGGCTTGCTAGTGCAGTGCACACCCTGCAGGTGGTAGCAAAGGAGTTCACCACTCCAGAAACCAGTGTTGGGTTGCCCCAGAACTGTTTACTAGAGCCACACGCGTCCAGCCGGCAGTGGTGGAGAAGTTCCTTGCTCTAGACGCCTGTGTTGGGTGGGCCCAGAACTGCTTGCTAGAGCTACACGCAACCTGCAGGGCCATGGTGGAAGAGGCTACTGCTCTGGGTGGACAAAGAACAGTTTGCTAGAGCCACGTGCATCCCGCAGGTGGTGGCGGAGGAGTTCCTCGCTCGGGGCTACCGTGCTGGGAGGGCCCAGATCGACTTGCTAGTGCCACGGGCGCATCCAGTCCTCTGCTCCCCATTCTGCTGCCCCCCCCCAGTTGCCCCAGGGTGGATGAATTGGACTGATCAAGCCGCTGCTGTTCCCCTGCTCCCCAGTCACCCCTGTGGGGCAATCTAGGACTGATCTGGTCACGTACATGCCCTGCACCACTGCTGTCATTTCCCCCACCCCTACTTGCTCCATCAGGGCTGAACTAGGAAGAATCTAGACAGTGCAGTTCCCCTGACCCCAGTTGCCCAAGTGGGGCAGAACTAGGACTGACCAGGCTGCATGCATTCCCCACACAGCTGCTGCCATTCTGCTGCCCCCTGGTTGCCCCAGCAGGGCTGATCAAGGACTGTACCGGCTGCTGCCTTTTCCCTTCCCCCCAGTCACCCTGATGGGGCTGAAATAGGACTGATCCAACCACTGCCATTCTCCTGCCCACCTAGCCACCCCGGCTGGATGGAATGAGGATTGAACCAGCTGCTGCCATTCCCCTGACCCCCACCGTCACCCCAGCAGGGCTGAAGTAGGACTGATTCAGTGGCTCTTGTGCTCCATGCAGCTACTGTCATTCCCCTGCCCCTGGTAACCCCGACGGGGCCGAACTAGGACTGATCTGGTTGCGCCAGTGCCCCACACTATCGCTGCAGTTCCCCTGCCCCCCATTCACCCTAGTGGACCTGAACTAGGACTGGTCCAGCTACTGCCTATCTTCTACCTCCCGGTCCCCCTGGCAGGTCGACTAAGGTCTGATCTGGCTATGCACACTCTGATGCAGCTGTTCCCATTCTGCTGTGCCCCGGTCAACCAGTGCCTGAGAACTGGGAGAAGTCAACAGGCATACCATTTCTCTGTGGGAAACCAGAAGAAGCCACTGACTGAACAGTTCTGATAAGGTCTAAAAAAAAGGGTAAACTCAGCATGGGGCAGAATCATAGGAAAAACTCTGGCAACTTGAATAACCAGAGTAGATCAAATCCCTCAAGGAAAATGGGGCAGATGCAATTGAAGATCCCATCCATAAACAGATGGCTGAGATGTCAGAAATCAAGTTCAGAATTTGGATAGCAAATAAGATTAACAGAATGGAAGAAAGGAGGAAATTGGAATTTCAATAAAGTACTCAAAACATCTAAAGAAATTATTCAAAAGATGTCTCAAGAACTCAACGATTTCAAAGATTAAAAAGACCAAAGATATTGAAACACTAAGACAAGAGGTTGCAGCCCTCAAGGATCTGAAAGATATGGTGGAATCCCTCTGTAACAGAGTGGAATATTCAAAAGAAAGGATTTCTGACACTGAAGACAAATCTTTTGAACAAGCCCAGGAGTGCAAAGATCAAAAGAAATGGAGAGCAAAAACGGATCTTTCTCTCAGAGAGCTCTGGGATAATTTGAAGAAAACTAATATTTGCCTTATAGGAATCCCTGAAGGTGATGAAGTTGCTTCACAAAACACAGAGGCTCTTCTTCATGAAATTATGAAAGAGAATTTTCCAGACAGACCAAGAGATTCTGAAATTCAGATACCAGATAATTTCAGAACCCCAGCAAGACATCCCCAAACAAGACATCCCCCAGGCACATCATAATTAACTTCAATAAGTAAAGATGAAAGAGAAAATTCTAAAGCAGTCAGAAGTAAAAAAACCATAACTTACAAAGGGAAGAGTATTAGAGTGTCTGCAGATCTCTCACCTGAAACCTTTCAGCCTAGAAGAAGATGGTCATCGAGTTTAATCTCCTAAAACAAAACAACTTCCAACCCAGGATTCTGTATCCAGATAAACTGATTTTCATCTATGATGGAGAAATTAAATACTTTAATGCCATTCACACGTTGAAGAAATTTGCCATAACTAAACCAACTCGGCAGAAAGTTCTCAAGCCTATCCTCCATAATGACCAGTGCAATTCTCCACAACAAAAGTAAAATCACCCAGAAACTTTTGATCAAATTCCAACTTCCACAGTGGACAAAATGTCTACTGGACTTTCAAGTACCTTGAGGACCACTATTTCACCATGCTTATCAATAATTTTAATCAATGTGAATGGCTTAAATTTTCCTTTAAAGAGGCATAGATTGGCTGATTGAATATAGAAACTCAGACCAGACATCTGTTGTATTGAAGAATCGCATCTTACTATGAAAGATAAATATAGACTCAGGGTGAGGGGATGATCATCTATATTTCAGGCAAATGGAAGACAAAAAAAAGCAGGTGTTGCAATTTTATTCACAGACAAAATAGAGTTTAAACCAATAAATGTAAGAAAAGACAAGGATGGCCACTTTATGTTTGTTCAGGGTAATACTCAATATGACGAGATCACAGTTATCAATATCTATGCAGCCAATCAGAATGCATCTCAATTTATAAGAGATAGTCTAGGAGGGAGGCAGAGCAAGATGGCAGAAGAGATGCATCCCTGGGTCAACTCTTCTCGTGATTTCAGGTGAGAGTGAAGGGACTAGATCTTTCCCTGTGTGGAGTGTTGGCATGGACAAGCAGCACAGGGCATGCAGCAAGGAGGTGAATTGCTGGATTGGAATTGTAGCCCAGAACTATGGAGTCTGCCAGAAAAAACTCAGGGCAGCAGCTGAAACGGCACCAGCTGCAACCGGTGGCAGCTGTGACAGGCAGTGCCAGGTCTGCAGCTGGCATCCTGAGAGGCAGAAACCAATCCCTCCCCCAGAAAGGACTTCTGTGCCCAATACATGGGGAGTTTGGGTGGTTTGCGGAAAGAGTGGTGAGGTGTGGACTCCTGAGCGGAATTTGGCAGCCAGAAAGGGGAGCCATTTGGACCCAGTTTGGGGCATCAGGGTTCCAGGCTATCAGACAGAAATTTGAGGGGGAGGGACTCCACTCAGGAACCGATCCATCCTGTAATTTTGGAAGTCTGTGTGGAGCTGCACTGACATGGCAACCCACAGGGGGAATCGGTTCCCTTCCGACAAACACTGAAAAGTCTTTTATGCGCACTGCCACGGGAACCAGAGGTAACCAGCCCCTTGCCCCGCAGAAATGGATTGAAAGCAGTGGGCACAAAAAGCACCCAGCCCTGTTCCCACGGACCATACCAATTTCCTGTTCAAGGGGAAACTAAGAGTTGAGTGGAAAATCTGGCAAAGTGTGGACTTGTGTGCCAAGTTTGGAGGACAGATAGGAGTGTGCAGCCAGCCAGGAACCAGATGGAATATAAAACTCCAAATATGGCATCTCCATAACACCCGTTCCAGGAGCGTGGAGAACCCAGTCTCACCTGCAGCCAGTCATCTGGCATCTGAAGCTGGTCCAGGACACCGTACACTTCACAGGGAACTGTTATAGGGAGAATCTGTGCAACCTGCAAGCAAAGACCCCCCCCCCTTTTTTTTCTGGTTTTAGCCTGAGAACCACTCACAGTGCCACCTGCTGTCTAGAAAGCAAATTGCAGCATAACTATTCCCATTAAACTGGGGACCCATTGCATTTATAAAAGGGTCGGTTTGGATATATTCAAAAGAACAGTATTTTTCTTAGTGGGAAAAGAAAGGATTTCTTTTTTTTTCCCTCCTTTTTTTTTTATTTTCTTTCTTCTTTGTTTGTTTGTTTTGCTTTTTGTTTTTCCTATCATTTTATGACCACCATTTTTGTGGTTATCTTTTATTAACACTATCTTTCTTTTTTTCTTTGTGTCTTTGTTGGTTTGTCTTTTGTTTTGGTTTCTTTTTTGTCTGTATTTTTACTTGTTTCTGACTGTCCGGGCATCCGTGTGCTTGTGTATCTGGTAGGATTTTAGTTAGTTTATTTGTCCACTTGGTTTCAACATGTTTTGTACTTTGCTAAATCCTTGGGTTGGCTATATTCCCTACCTCCAATTTTCACCTTCAATAAGAATATGGAGGAACAGGGGACAAGAGCTGACTGGTGCTAGCTATCAACATAAAGTTCAGTTCAGGGGGAGAGACAACCACCAGAAGAAACCAATGAAGCTGAAGGTACGGAACGGAGTTGAGAGAAGAGATAGAACACACATCTTTCCCACCAAGGCAAACCACAACTTCAAGAAAACAAATTCCAGGCTTAGATTGAGCCCAGGTGGAATATTCTACAGGTCCCAGTGAGTGTCTGAGGCAGATAGGCTTCAACTATCTCTGCTACCTGGCGACAAAGAGTGGTCACTGAGTAAAGGAGGCATTGACTTTACTTAGATTCTGGCAGGCACAAAACACTGACACACTCATTGACTTTCCTTGGACTCTGGCAGGCACAAAACCCCAACTCACTTGCCTAACAGACAAGACTGGGTTACAGAGTCTGGGTTAACAGGCACTGGTAGTGGGGTTACCAGAGACTGAGGTTACCAGAACCCCCAACCAAATTTCCTCTTACCTACTCACCGAGCCAAACAGAGTAAATCCAGCATAGGGCAGAGTCAGTAGAAAAACTCCAGTAGTACAAATAACCAGAGTAGATCAAACCTCCTGAGGAAGGATGTGGCAGATGCATCTGAAGATTCAACCCATAAACAGATGGCTGAGATGACAGAAATCTAGTTCAGAATGTGGTTAGTAAATAAGATTAACAGAATGGAAGAAAGGAAAGAAAGAGAACTTCAAGAAATTATTCAAAAAAGTCTCAAGAAATTATTCAAAAGATGACGCAAGAATTCAACAGTTTCAAAGATAAAATGATCAAAGATTTTGAAACTTTGAGGCAAAAGTTAGTAGCCCTCAATGATTTGAAAAATAGAATAAAATCTCTACATAACAGAGTGGAACAGATTGAAGAAGGATCTATGACATTGAAAACAAAGATTTGAACAAGCCCAAGAGTGCAAAGAAGAAAAGAAATGGAAAGTAAAAATGGATCTTTTTCTCAGAGAGCTCTGGGATAATTTGAAGAAAACTAATATTCTCCTTATAGGAATCCCTGAAAGCAATGAAGCTGCTACACAAAACACAGAGGCTCTTCTCCATGAAATGTTGAAAGAGAAATTACCAGACATGCCAAGAGATTCTGAAATTCAGATAGCAGATAGTTTCAGAACCCCAGCATGACTCAACCCGAACGACACATCCCCCAGGCACATCATAATTAACTTCACTAAAATTAATATGAAAGAGAAAATTATGAAAGCAATTAGAGGCGGCGCCTGTGGCTCAAAAGGGTAGGGCGCTGGTCCCATATGCTGGAGGTGGCGGGTTCAAACCCAGCCACAGCCAAAAACTGCAAAAAAAAAAAAAAAAAAAAAGAAAGCAATTGGATGCAAGAAAACCATAACCTACAAAGGAAAGAGTATGAGAATGACTGCAGATCTTCCTGCTGAAATCTTTCAGGCTAGAAGAGGATGGTCAGCAACTTTTAATCTAAAACAAAACAACTTCCAATCCAGGATCCTGTATCCAGCTAAACTGAGTTTCATTTATGACGGAGAAATTAAATACTTTAATTACATCCACATGTTGAAGAAATTTTCCATAACTAAACCAGCTCTGCAGGAAATTCTCAAACCTATCCTCCATAATTATCATTGCAACCCCCCACTAGAAAAGTAAACTCACACAGAAACTTTTGATAAAATTCCAACTTCTACAGTGTCAAAAGGATTAAAAATGTCTACTGGACTTTTGAGCAATTCGAGGACCAATATCTCACCAGGTCTATCAATAATTGTAATAAATGTGAATGGATTAAACTGCTCTTTAAAGAGGCACAGATTGGCTGATTGGATTCAGAAACTCAGACCAGATATCCGGTGTATCCAAGAATCACATATTACTTTAAAAGATAAATACAGACTCAGGGTGAGGGGATGGTCATCTATATTCCAGGCAAATGGAAACCAGAAAAAAGCACGTGTTACAATTTTATTTGCAGATACTTTAAGGTTTAAACCAACAAAAATAAGCAAAGATAAGGATGGCCATTTTATATTTGTTAAGGGTAATACCCGAGATGATGAGATTTCAATTATCAATATCTATGTACCCAACCAGAATGCACCTCAATTTATAAGTCGGAGATTTTAACACTCCTTTGGAAGTGTTGGATCAATCCTCCAATAAGAAGCTTAGCAAGGAAATTTTAGATTTAAATTTTACTATTCATCTTTTGAAACTAACAGACATCTACAGAACATTTCATCCAAACAAACGTGAATACATACTTTACTCTTCAGTCCATGGAACATACTCCAAAATCAATCACATCTTAGGCCATAAGTCTAACATAAGGAAATTTAAAACAATAGAAATTATTTCATGAATCTTCTCAGACCATCATGAAATAAAAGTTGAACTCACTAACAACAGGAATCTTCAGTCTCATACAAAAAGGACAAAATGATAATGAAGACATAATTTGTCAGAACCTCTGGGATACTGCAAAGGCAGTCCTAAGAGGGAAAATTATAGCTCTGCAAGCCTTCCTCAAGGGAACAGAAAGAGACGAAATTAAAAATTTAATGAGACATCTCAAGCAACTGGAAAAGGAAGAATAGTCCAATCCCAAACCCAGCAGAAGAAAAGAAATAACCAAAATAGATAAACCTTTGGCCAACCTAACCAAGAAAAAAAGAGTAAAATTTCTAATCTCATCAAGCAGAAACAGTAAAGATGAAATAACAACAGACTGTCTAGAAATTCAAAAAATCCTCAATGAATATTACAAGAAACCTTATTTCCACAAATATTAAAATCTGAAATTAATCAACCAATATTTGAAAGTACACCACCTCCCAAAATTTAGCCAGGTTGAAGTGGAAATGTTGACCAGGGATATAGCAAGTTCTGAAATAGCATCAGCTATACAAAATCTCTATAAAAAGAAAAGCCAGTGACCAGACAGCTTCACGTCAGAATTCTACCAAACCATTAAAGAGGAACTAGTACCTATATTATTCTACCTTTTACAAAATACTGAAAAGGGTCAAATACTACCCAACACATTCTATGAAGCAAACTTCACCTTGATTCCAGAACCAGGAAAAGATCCAACAAGAAAAGAAAATTATAGACCAATATTACTAATGAATATTGGTGTGAAAATATTCAACAAGATCCTAATGAACAGAATCCAGCAATACATCAAAAAAAAGTATACACAATGACCAAGTGGGTTTTATCCCAGGATATCAAGGATGGTCCAACATACATAAATCTATAAATGTAATTCATCATAAAACAAATCAAAAAACAAAGATGATATGATTCTCTAAATTGATGCAGAAAAATCTTCTGATAATATCCAGCATCCTTTCATTATCAGAGCACTTAAGAAAATTGGTACAGAAGGGACATTTCTCAAGTTGACAGACCCCATCTATGGTAAACCCACAGCCAATATTGTAATCAATAGAGTTAAATTGAAATCATTTCCACTCAGATTGGGAACCAGGCAAGGTTGCCCATTGTCCCCATTGCTATTTAACATTGTGATGGAAGTTCCAGCTTTTGCTATTTGGGAAGAAAAGTTGATGAAGGGTATCCATATAGGGTCAGAAGAGATGAAACTTTAACTTTTCCCAGATGATATGATTGCATATCTGCAAAACACCAAGGATTCAACTAAAAAACTCTTAGAAGTGATCAAGGAATACAGCAGCATCTGGGGATACAAAATCAACACTCATAAATCTATAGCCTTTATATATACCAACAACAGCCAAACTGAAAAAACAGTCAATGACATAAAGTCTTTGTTAACCAGTTTGATGAAAATATTTCAAATTTTATATGAAAACACTACACTGTACCCCATGTTTGCATTAATGTACACAGCTATCATTTAATTAAAAAAAGAAGAACCAAAGAAGCAAATCAAAAAAAGAAAAAAGAGATAGTCTAACAGGCATGAGCATCTTGATATCTCCAAAGCTCCACCATAGTTGGAGACTTTAACACTCCTTTGGCAGTATTGGACAGATCTTCCAACAAGAAGCTTAGCAAAGAAATTTTAGATTTAAATTTAACTATTAAACTTTTCGACCTAACAGATATATACAGAACTTTTCATCCTAACAAAACTGAATACACATTTTTCTCATCAGTCCATGAAAAATATTCCAAAAACGATCACATCTTAGGTCATATGTCTAACCTCAGTAAATTTAAAAGAATAGAAATCGGGGATTCTGGGAAGATGGCCGACTGGTAGCAACCCTGGTCAGAGGCTCCTGAACAAAGGAAGAAAAACTGGTTGGAATCAGAATCTATGAAGTCAAAGATGGGGAGCTGAGCCCAGAAAGAAGTTCGGCAAGCTATAAAT
>CAUYQS010038345.1:0-15264 GCA_963574585.1 Otolemur crassicaudatus | reverse complement strand
CCGCCAAACAACAATGATGGCTGCAACCAAAAAATGGCCAGGCGTTGTGGCGGGCGCCTGTAGTCCCAGCTACTTGGGAGGCTGAGGCAGGAGACTCACTTGAGCCCAGGAGTTGGAAGTTGCTGTGAGCGTGATGCCATGGCACTCTACCCAGGGGGATAGCTTGAGGCTCCATCTCAAAAAAAAAAAAAAAAAAAAAAAAGAAATGTGTTTCTTAATTTATAGGTAATTAAGTCTTTTATTTATCTTTTTTAAATTATATCTAATTTTATTGTGTTATGGTCAAAGCTTTTCATAGAATTTGGTAGGGGATTTTCTTTTCTTTCTTTCTTTCTTTTTTTTGAGACAGAACCTCAAACTGTCACCCTGGGTAGAGTGCCATGGCATCACAACTCACAGCAACCTCCAACTCCTGGGCTCAAGCGATTCTCCTGCCTCCGCCTCCCAAGTAGCTGGGACTATAGGCACCTGCCACAGTGCCTGGCTATTTTTTGGTTGCAGTCATCATTGTTGTTTGGTGGGCCCAGGCTGGATTCGAACCCGCCAGCTCAGGTGAATGTGGCTGGTGCCTTAGCCGCTTGAGCCACAGGTGCTGAGCCGTAGGGGATTTTCTTTAAGGCCTGTAAACTTTGTTAAAACTTTAGAAATTTTTCTTAGAGGCCAAGAACCAAACAATTTTTATAAATAATATGTGGACATATGGGAAGAAAAAACACATGTATTCTTACTTAAAAGATAAAAAGACTGTGTCTACTAATTTGTTGACTAAATTATATCATTCAATTTCTCAATATCCTTACTTTTATACTATTAAATTTCTCTAGTTCTGAAAGATATATACTCAAATCTTCTATAAGATACAATCTTCTGATGATAATTTAAAAAATCAGGCTGGGCAAAGTAGATCATGCTTATAATCCTAGCAATCTGGGAGGCCAAGGCAGGAGGATCACTTGAGCTAGGAGTTGGAGGTTGTTGTGAGCTAACTCCTCAGCAGTTTAGTCTGGGGCAACAGAGTGAGATTGTCTGAAAAAAAATTTTTTTTTCTTAAATTGTTGTATTTTATTACATTTTCTTTCTTTATAATTAGCTCCATGTTTTTTGGGGCATACAAGTTTATGACTATTGTAACATCTTTGTATAGTGTAGATTTCATAGTAACATACTGTCCAACTTTCTTTTGTTTTGTTTGTATTACTTCAATGCATTATTTTGTTTCTAAAACTTTATCACTCCATTGTACCTGGCTTTCTTATAAATAATATAGAGTTGGGTGGTGTTTTCTGTGATAATCTTTTAGAATTTTTTTTTCTTTTTTGCAGGTTTTTTTTTGGCCAGGGCTGGGTTTGAACCCGCCACCTCCGGCATATGGGGCTGGCACCCTACGCTTTGAGCCTCCGGCATTGCCCTTAGAGTTTGTTGATAGCAAAATTTATTCATTTTATTTTTAGTAAAATTGACTTTTTGACAATATTCTTTTCTTTTCTTTCTTTTTTCTTTTCTTTCTTTCTTTTTTTTTTTTTTAAGAGACAGAGTCTCACTTTGTCACCCTGGGTAGAGTGCTGTAGCATCACAGCTCATAGCAACCTCCAGTCTTGGACTTAGGCAATTCTCTTGCCTCAGCCTCCTGAGTAGTTGGGACTATAGGTGCCCACCACAATGCCCAGCTATTTTTTGTTGCAGTTGTCATTGTTGTTTTTTTAGCTGGCCCAGTCCGGGTTTGAACCCACCACCCTCGGTGTATGTGGCTAGCACTGTAACCACTGTGCTACGGGCTCCGAGCCCAGTCATCCATTTTATTGTCATTAATATTATATGACAGAATGCTCATAGGAATGCTTCTTTCTCCCCCTGCTTACTTTCTTCCCCATAAGAAGAGGTCTTCAGAATGCTTTTGTTCTCCTCTATCCCCTACTTGATGAAAATATTAGGCCACTTTTACTTTCACCCATCTATCCAGCATATGACAACTCCTGGGGTTTTAACAGATAGTTCAGTCCTTTGTGTTCCTGGCCATTAGTAGGTTTTCCCATGAGGTATGTCTTTTCTATTTCAAGATATTTTATTTGGTGTTTAAATTACATTTTCCTGGGTGCTCTATCATGATCCTTTTGACTCATGTTATGTCAAGGTGAAATAAATTTTCCTTTATATATTCAATCTCTGTTCTAATTCCTTTGTTGTTTGGCAAGAGCTCTCAGAAGCATATGTAAGTGCCAGAGTGTATGAATCCTTGTTTATCTGCAAATAACTTTCCTTTTACCCTGACAGGTGGATGGTATTTTGGTTGAATATCAAATCCTTGAACTGCAGTCCCTTTTCTCTCAGTAGTCCAGGGAATTGCACTAATGTGTAGTTCTGTTTAGTATTATAGGTCCAATGTCCCATATTAACTTACCTCTTTTCCTTTCTGTCTAGAAACATATAAGATTTCCCCTTTCTGGCCAGGCATAGTGGCTCAATTCTATAGCACACTTGGAGGTCAAGGTGGGAGACTTGAGGTTAGGAGTTAGAGACTGGCCTGAGCAAAAGGAAGATGCCATCTCAAAAGACTTCCTCTTTCTTTCTCTAGTTAAGGAATTATTTTTAGCCAATCTTCTTGAAACTCAGTCTTCTCCAAATTTCATTTTGATTCTTTCACAAGTAATATTATTTTTTAATGTTTGGTATTCATTGAGGGTACAAATAATTAGGTTACACTGATTGCATTTGTTAGATAGTCCCTCTTATGACCATGTCTTGCCCCCAAGAGGGAGGCTATACGATGTGACCTCCACCCTCCTACCCTCTCCCTGCTCCCTCATTGTGTGGGAAGTCCCTCAATCTGCATTCTGAGTCCCTTATCACTTTTTTTTTTTTGAGACAGAGCCTCAAGCTGTCACCCTGGGTAGAGTGCTGTGGCATCACAGCTCACAGCAACCTCCAACTCCTGGGTTCAAGCAAGTCTCCTGCCTCAGCCTCCCAAGTAGCTGGGACCACAGGCGCCCACTATAATGCCCAGCTATTTTTTGGTTGCAGCCATCATTGTTTGGCGGGCCCCAGGCTGGATTTGAACCCGCCACCTTAGGTGTATGTGGCTGGCGCCTTAGCCACTTGAGCCACAGGCGCTGAGTCACCTTATCACTTTTTTTATGATTTTTTTCTCTTTGTATTTTTGTTCTGGGTTGTGAGATATTTCTTTTAGTCTCCCAGGGTCTCAGCAGTGACCATCCTCCTCTTCAGATCATTTATTAATGTTTTTGGCTTACAAATCAAAGTTTTTGTAAATGTTTGTATATGTAAGAGGTTATGTATATGTTAAATATATGAGAACATTTAAGAGAACTGTCACCTCCCCCAGAAAGTTGTACATGTTTTCAGAGTGGGGGTGGTGACACTTCTCTTCAGTGTTCTTACCATTTGGGGGCTCAAGTTGTTGCTTGTTTGCTTTGACAGTTCTACCTTCTCCAGGCTGCCAGCTGCGTCTCTCCCTTGTTTGCCATTTCCCTGGCCATTATGTGTCCCCTTCCTTGCTATTTTCCCTGCCCACCTCACTATGGCAGTAAGGAAACGTCTAGCAGCAGCATCCTAGTCCATTTAGGCTCCTGTAACAAAAATCCAGCAAACTCAGTGGCTTACCAATGACAGAAATGCATTTCTTATAGTTCTAGGACCTGAATAGTCCAAAATGAAGGTGTCAGCAGGTTTGGCCTCTGGTGAGGACTTACTCTCCGGGCCCTCTTAAATAAAGTCATAATCCCATTCATGAGGACTCTACCCTCATGACCTTGTTACTCCCACAGGCCCCACTACTTAATATGATGGCATTGGGGGATTATGAATGGCGAGGGGTGGCACAGTGGCTCACATCTATAATCCTACCACTCTGGGAAGCTGAGGCAGGTAGATTGCTCAGGAGTTCAAGACCAGCTTGAGCAAGGTTAATACCCTGTCCCTACTAAAAAGAGAAAAAAATTAAACAAAGCTGGGCATGGTGGCCCTCACCCAGCTACCTGGGAGGCTGAGGCTTGAGCCCAGGAGTTTGAGGTTGCTGTGAGCTACAATGATGCCATGGCACTCTACGCAGGGTGACAGAGTAAGACTCTGTGTCAAAACCAAATCTAACCCCAAAACATATGAATTTGGGGGGACATAAACATTCAGGCCATAGCAGGCGACAATTCGTGAGTGCTGGGGGCACGATTCTCTGCCCACATGGTTTAGCAGTGCACCCACTGGCCCGTTGTCAGAGCCATGCACAGTAGCAGGAAGCATCTCTCTCCCAGTCTTCTTAGCTGATGGTCTGCAAGGCCTCGGGGTAAGAAGGTCTCAGATGCATAACTCTTTTGGGCAGCCCAACCTTCCTATCCCAATCATCTGGACTTTGGTCTGATTATCACCCCATGGCTTCTCCACCACTGGCCTTCATGCTGTCCCTAAACTAATGTGGGGAAAGTACCTGTGCCGACTTGCTCCTGCAGAGGAGCCCGGTCCCCACTATTGTCCTGGGCAGAAGAAGTACAGTGCTGGGGTTGGAGATGTGGACAAAAGCAACAGGGAAAAATTTAGGCTACTGTCTGCTATCTGCTACCAAAACTGTTATTAAAACAGTTGTCTTAAAAAAATCTTACTGGAGGGTGGTGCCTGTGGCTCAGTGGGTAGGGCGCTGGCCCCATATACTGAGGGTGGCAGGTTTGAACCCAGCCCTCACCAAACTGCAACAAAAAGATAGCTAGGCGTTGTGGTGGGCACCGGTAGCCCTAGCTACTTGGGAGGTTGAGGCAAAAAAATCGTCTAAGCCCAAGAGTTGGAGGTTGCTGTGAGCTGTGATGCCATGGCACTCTACCAAGGGCAACAAAGTGAGACTCCATCTAAAAAAAAAACCTTACTGGATATTTAAATAGATAATAGAGGCTCGATGCCTGTAGCTCACGCAGCTAAGGCACCAGCCACATACACCTGAACTGGTGAGTTCAAATCCAACTTGGGCCTGCCAAACAGCAATGACAGCTGCAACCAAAATACAGCTGGGCATTGTGGTGGGTGCCTGTAGTCCCAGCTGCTTGGGAGGCAGAGGCAGGAGGATTGCTTGAGCCCAGGAGTTGGAGGTTGCTGTGAGCTGTGATGCCACGGCACTCTACCCAGGGTGACAGATTGAGGCTCTGTCTCAAAAATAAATAAATAGATAGTAGAACTTTTCAAAATACACACAAGCTCACAGTCCTATCAAAAATATTTTCATTTTTCAATGTGCCTTCTAGGATCTCCATTTACATGGGATTTTCACATGTCCGAAATCAGAGTACATGTCCACATTGCTCTGCTTGTGCTATGTAATACCAGGGCATCCCCTCTCCTATCATTGCATAACAGCAGGCCAACCTTACCAACGGCTGCATCCACAATCATCAGGATACCTAAATAAGTGGTGGTAAATCCATTATAAATGATTATATTCCAACCTTTAACAATTTCGCAAATTCGTTATTTTATTCCTTTTTTTGAGACAGGGTCTTACTCTGTTGACCAGGTTAGAGTGCCATGGCATTATCATAGCTCATAGCAACCTCAGACTCCTGGGCTCAAGTGATCCTCCTGTCTCAGCCTCCCTAGGAGCTAGGACTACAGGGACACCCCACAACACCCAGCTAGTTTTTATAAAGTAGAGAAGGGTTTTTGCTCTTGCTCAGGCTGGTCTTGAACTCCTGGGTTTAAATGATCGTTCTGCCTCAGCTTCCCAGAGTGCTAGGATTATAGGTATGAGCCACTGTGCAGGGCTTGGCTGTATATTTTCTTTGGTATCTGAAATAAAGACCCTTCCATCCCACCTGGTGTTCCTTTTCTTTTCTTTCTTTCTTTCTTTTTTTTTTTTTGTCACCCTCAGTAGAGTACTATGGCATCACAGCTCACAGCAACCTCAAATTCTTGGGCTTAAGCGATTCTCTTGCCTCAGCCTCCCAAGTAGCTGGGACCACAGTCGCCCTCCACAATGCCTGGCTATTTTTAGAGATGAGGTCTTGTTCAGGCTCAGGCTACTCTGGAACTCTAGAGCGCAGGCAATCCACCCACTTTGGCCTCCCAACGTGCTAGGATTACAGGTGTGAGGCACTGTGACTGGCCTCACCTGTTGTTCTTATTGACTTATCTCTTTAAAGTATGTGGGTCAGCACTCCCAGGCCACTTCCCTGTCTGATTGCAAATTCTGTTTGTGCCTCAGAGCCATCTGGAGAGCTGTTTGGCAGTCTCAGCTCTGGCCAGGTTGTGCCCTCTCGCTGATGGTCCCAGAGGAAGGCACTTGAGCTCAGCTGACCAAATTCACAACTGTGTTCTGTGGCATTGCTCTTTAGTGTGGCCCATCTGCAGCCCTGAATAACACATGCTTAACATATTTTTATGCCTTGTGGGATTTCTCCATCTCCAGCTCACTGCTCTTCTCCCTGTTCCAACTGCAGAAAGCATACCTGGCTTAAAATTTCGTATGCTAGGGAGATGAGTTGCTTGCCAGCAACCCAGGGCTCTACAGACACCTGTGAGCAGGCTGGCGGCTTTCTGCACACCACTGCTTACTACAGTTCACAGCCGCATCAGGGAATGTCCTTGGTTTTCACATCTAGGTCACTATTCTCACATTTTCAAGAAGGACAGATAGTTTTTTGTTTGTTTGTTTTTTGGACATAGTCTCACTCCATTGGCCCTGGGTTGAATGCCATGGCATCATCATAGCTCACAGCAACCTCCAACTCTTGGGCTTAAGCCATTCTCTTGTCTCAGCCTCCCTAGCAGCTGGGACTACAGGCACCCAGCTACTAGGGAGCCACAATGCCCAGCTAGTTTTTTTTTTTTTTTTTTTTTTTAAGAAGAGACAGAGTCTTATCTCGCTCAGGCTGATCTCCAACTCCTGAGCTCAAACAATCCACCTGCCTTGGCCTCCCAGAGTGGTAGGATTACAGGTGTGAGCCACATGCCCTGCTGGAAGGATAGATTCTTCTTTAGGATAGTGGGGCTTTCTTAGGCATTACTGGTCAAAAAGATGTAGTTTCACCTTCTTTTTTCTCTACATAAGAGGATGTCACCCAATAACATTAAGATTGCTTCCTTGCCACCAGCTTCAGGGTTTAGCCATCCCTGCGACTCTCCAAGCCTGCCCTGAAGCTCTGGCAGGAGTTCTGAGAGCAGTCACATCTCCCCTATGAAAAGAAAATCAAAGTCCAGAGATACCTCCTATGCAAAAGAGAAGATAAAGGCCTCAGGCCCCTATAAAGAACTGTCCCCACAGACGATTAAGAAAATTCTTTGGGGGTGGTGCCTGTGGCTCAAAGGAGTAGGGAGCCGGCCCCATATACCAGAGGTGGCAGGTTCAAAATCAGCCCCGGTCAAAAACTGCAAAAAAAAAAAGAAAATTTTTTGAGTGGCACCTGTGGCTCACTGAGTAAGGCACTGGCCCCATATACTAAGGGTGGCAGATTCGAACCTGGCCCTGGCCAAACTGCAATAACAAAAACAAAAAATAGCCAGGCATTGTGGCGGGCACCTGTAGTCCCAGCTACTCTGGAGGCTGTGGCAAGAGAATCGCCTAAGCCCAAGAGCTGGCAGTTGCTGTGAGCTGTGATGTCACAGTACTCTACCGAGGGCCACAGAGTGAGACTCTGTTAAAAAAAAAAAAAATTCTTTGCCCGGTGCTATGACTCACACCTGTAATCCTAGCACCCTGGAGGCTGAGGCAGGTGGATTGCCTGAGCTCACAAGTTCAAGACCAGCCTGAGCAAGAACGAGAACCCATCTCTAAAAAAAAAAAAAAAAGCCAGGCATTGTGGCCGGTGTCTGTAGGTCTAGCTACTCAAGAGGCTAAGGCAAGAGGATCACTTGAACCCAAGAGTTTGAGGTTGCTGTGAGCTATGACACAATGGGACTCTACTCAGGGCAACTGAGTGAGATTCTATCTTAAAAACAAAACAAAACAAAACAAAATTCTTTGCTAACCTCCCATAAGCAAGGACATGCAAACTCTACCTATGTCTCTCACTTAAAAGTAAAGCCTATCCAGTGTCACACTAATAAGGTCACTCGTCATATTCATGAGAGCTCTGCCTTCATAGCCTAATCACCTCCCCAGGATCCCACATCCTAAAACCATGAAATTGAAGATTAAGAGTCAACAGAAGAATTTTGGTGGGACACAAATATTCAGTCTGTAGCATAGAAAATATTTTTATCTTGATAGTGTTGCATTTTTATCTGATATAATTAGATGTTTCTGCCCAGAGGCCTTTATGAAGCTTTTTGACAGATAATTGCTAGAATGTTTTTTAACCTTTTCACCATTGAACTTTCTGGAATGAGTCTTGCATTACCCACTAAATCAGATCTGTTCCAGGTCAGCATATTTGGAGACGAATGTGACCTTTTCAAGATTTCACTGAACCAGTAAAGAATGTATCAGTCAGCTTGGCACCTGTAGCTCAAGTGGCTAAGGTGCCAGCCACATGCACCAGAGCTGGTGGGTTCGAATTCAGCCTGGGCCGGCTAAACAACAATGACAACTACAACCAAAAAATAGCCAGGCATTGTGGCGGGCGCCTGTGGTCCCAGCTACTTGGGAGGCCGAGGCAGGAGATTCGCTTGAGCCCAGGAGTTGGAGGTTGCTGTGAGCTGTGATGCCATGGCACTCTACCCAGGGGGATAGCTTGAGGCTCTGTCTCAAAATGAAACAAAACAAAACAAAACAAAAAACTAACCACAATGTCATTCATCAGTGTTCTGTTCTGTATTTAAATATGGGATATTTAACAATGTTTGAATACTGTAAAATTACGTGGTTAGAAAAATCTTTAGACTTTTCTGTTCTCTCCAACTGCTGCCCATCCTCCTTTCATTCTGTGATTATTTTCCCTTTTTAAGCACTTAATCCGAGAAGCTCTGGCTGCCTGGTTTTCTTCTTTTGTTCCACAACCCTCATTTCTCTAAAGTTAATGCAATTATCCTCATGAAATAGAAATGTCTCTTGTTCATTCTTGTCTTCTGTAACCAGAGGACACTGTGCTGCAGGCCTACACAGCCTGCGTGGGGACCTGAGTGCCACCAGTTTCACATTGAAACTACTTCTCAGCTTCTGTGATTGTAACCACGCTCACTAAGTACTTTTTGAGAGAGAGAATGGTTATTTTTGGAATCCAGACTGGGCTAAATGTGCAAAGATAATGGTAGGGAAATTCTAAGGAAGCTGTGGCAGGTAGAATACTGGACAAAATACCGGGAGAAGTAAAAATGAGGATAACGTGTATCTAAGTAATATCCTAAAAGAGGAAATTATTATCAGGCCTAATTCTAGGGAAACACACATGCACATATTCTTGGCTGCAAGACCCTATGCGACTAGCCTCTGTACACACACACACACTCTCACACACACACACTCACATATGCACAGGCTCGCACATCATTGCTGACCTTGTATCTCACAACTCTTCAATTGCTCACTCTGCTGCAATCAAGACAGGCCCAAGACCCACTAGAGTCTTTGCTCTGCCTATTCTCTCTGCCTGGACCCCCTTCCCTCCCCACCCCACAAATCCCCAGGGCAAACCCCCTTTCTTTGAGTCTTTGTTCAAATATACTTTCTTAAGAACGCTGTAAGGGAGAAAAAGTAATATCTTTTCCTCATTCATCACAAGGTTCATGGCTGACACCCCCATAACAAAAACCAAATTAACAAGAGAAAGACATATGAGTGGACTTGATATAAGTTTTATGTGACATGAGAACCATCACAAACGAAGACTCAAAGAAACAGAGAAAACCATTTTTACGGACAACTGTGCAGAAATGTGATTGGAAGACAAGTGTCTGACCCCACAGTAAGAGACTGGGGGACTGGGCTTGTTCCCCTTTGGTTAGAGTTTCCCCTATGTCTCTGTGTTTTCATTTCTTTCTTCTGGGTATAGACGAGACCTTTCTGGAATGAGGGTCTTATGACCTGCTTTAGAAGAAGGTCAGAGAATTCTTATTTGTTTGTTTGTTTGTTTGTTTAATTTGAGACAGAGTCTCACTATGTCACCCCCAGTAGAGCACTATGGCATCACAGCTAACAGCAACTTCAAGGGCTCAAGCGATTTTCTTGCCTCAGCCTCCTGAGTAGCTGGGACTATAGGCACCCGTCACGATGCCCAGCTATTTTTTGTTGCAGTTGTCATTGTTTAGCAGGCCCAGGCTGGGCTTGAACCCACCACCTTCAGTGTATGTGGCTGGTGCCCTACTCACTGAGCTACGGGTGCTGTCTTTTTTTTTTATTTTTAGAGACAGAGTCTCACTTTATTGTCCTTGGTAGAGTGCCGTGGAGTCACAGCTCATAGCAACCTCCAACTCCTGGGCTTAGGCTATTTTTTTGCCTCAGCCTCTGAGTAGCAGGGACTACAGGGACTTGCCACAACACCCGGCTATTTTTCATTGCAGTTTGGCCCGGGCTGGGTTTGGACCCACCACCCTCGGTATATGGGGCTGGCACTCTACTCACTGAGCCACAGGCGCTGCCCTCCCCCCTCTTTTTTTTTGAGACAGTCTCACCTTTTCACCTTCAGTACACTGCCATGGCATCTATAGCTCACAGCAACCTTAAACTCTTGGGTTCAAGAGATCCTCTTAACTGAACTTCCCAAATAGCTGTGACTACTCCTGCCACAGCACCCAGTTGTTTTTAGAGACAAGGTCTGGCTGTGGCCCAAGCTGATCTCAGACCTGTAAGCTCAGGTAATCCACCTGCCTCAGCCTCCCAGAGTGCTAAGACTACAGGCATGAGCCACCACATCCAGCCCCCAGAGAATTCTTTATAGCCTATTTCAGTGGAGAATGATAGGAAATTAGAGAGAACTTCTGATGTTTTCTCAAATGCCAAGGTGCCTATTTTGGGGGTAGCATATCCTAAACCCTGTCAAGGTCTATCTTGATGATTATATGTATATAATTTTTTTTTTTAAATTAAGGCAGAGTATCATTTTGTCACCATCAGTAGAGTGCCACAGCATCATAACTCACAGCAACCTCAAACTCCTGGGTTTAAGAAATTCTCTTGCTTCAGCCTCTCAAGTAGCTAGACAGGCACCTGCCGTAACACCTGGCTATTTTTTGTTTGTTTGTTTATTTAGCAGGTCCAGGATGGGTTTGAACCTACCAGCCCCAGAGTATGTGGCCAGTGCCCTAACCACTGAGCACAGGCACCCAGCCCCTTTTTTTGAGACAGAGCCTCATTTTGTTGCCCTCAGTAGAGTGCTATGGCATCTTAGCTCACAACAACCTCCACTCTTGGGCTTAAGCCATCCTTTTGCTTCAGTTTCCTGAGTAGCTGAGACTACAGGCACCAGTAACAACACTAGGCTATTTTTTAGAGATAGGGTCTGGCTCTAGCTTGGGCTTGTCCTAAACTCCTAAGCTTAGGCAATCCACATGCCTCGACCTCCCAGAGTGCTGGAATTAAGGTGTGAGCCACCACACCCTACTTTTTTTCTTTTTTTTTTTTTTTTTTTTGAGACAGTATGTCACTGTCACCCAGGGCACAGTGCAGTGCTATCATTGTAGCTCACTGCAACGTCAAATTCCTGGGCTCAAGCCATCCTCCTGCTTCAGCCTCCAGAGTATCTGGGACTATCGGTGCTCACCCCCACAAGTAGCTAATTTTTTCTATAATATTTTTAGTAGAGCTGAGAGTTTCACTCTTGCTCAAGCAGGTCTGGAATTCCTGACCTCAAGAGATCCTCCCACTTTAGCCTCCCAAAGTACTAGGATTATAGGCGTGAGCCACTGCACCTGGCCCTGATGATTATGCAGTTTTAAAAATGAAATGTATCAGCTTGGCACCTGTAGCACAGTGGTTAAGGTGCCAGCCACATACACTGAGGGTGGCAGGTTTGAACCCAGCCTGAGCCAGCTAGACAACGATGTCAACTGCAACACAAAATAGCCAGGCGTTGTGGTGGGCACCTGTAGTCCCAGCTACTTGGGAGGCTGAGGCAAGAGAATCGCTTAAGCTCAAGAGTTTGAGGTTGCTGTGAGCTGTAATGCCACAGCACTCTACCCAGGGCAACCAAGTGAGACTCTGTCTCAAAAAAAAAAAAAAACGAAAGAAAGAAAGAAATGCATCCTTGTCAAATGCTACCTTGCCAGAAACAAACTTTTGGTAAAGGAAAGCTGAGTGTATTCATATTGTGATAAGAACAGAAGAACCTGCATTACCTTCACAGTCTTGGAGCCAGAGCGGGCGAAGCTGGGATGCTCAGGAGGCCTGAGATTCAGGCTTCCGGTGGGTCTTGTGGGTCTTTCATGGTGGGAACTTGATTAGAGTTACAATTATGATGTAATTTAGAATTGGTAGGCAAACCAAGGCAAGGATTTGAGATGTGTATTTCAAAGGCAAAGATTTGAGATGTTTAGAGAGTAAACAGTCTTTTTTTTTTTTTTTTTTTGAGACAGAGCCTCAAGCTGTCCCCCTGGGTAGAGTACTGTAGTATCACAGCTCACAGCAACCTCCAACTCCTGAGCTCAAGCAAATCTCCTGCCTCCGCCTCCCAAGTAACTGGGACCACAGGCGCCTGCCACAATGCCCGGCTATTTTTTGGTTGCAGCCGTCATTGTTGTTTGGCGGGCCCGGGCTGGATTCAAGCCCGCCACCTTAGGTGTATATGGCTGGCGCCCTAGCCACCTGAGCTACAGGCACCAAGCCGAGTAAACAGTCTTTGATTAAACAGTTCATTTAGATGGACTTTTCAGGAAGTTTCCAGAGCAAGCAAGGGTGACGAAGTAAGACGCTGCCTCAAAAAAAAGGGGCAGCACCTGTGGCTCAAAGGAGTAGGGCACTGGCCTTATATGCTGGATGTGGTGGCTTCAAACCCAGCCCCGGCCAAAAACTGCAAAAAAAATGAGGCTCAGCACCCATAGATCAGTGGTTAAGGGCGCCAGCCACATATGCCAGGGCTGGTGGGTTTGAACCTGGACAGGGCCTGCTAAACAACAATGACAACTGCAACAAAAAATAGCTGGGTGTTATGGTGGGTGCCTGTAGTCCCAGCTACTTGGGAGGCTGAGGCAAGAGAATTGCTTAAGCCCAAGAGTGTGAGGTTGCTGTGAGCTGTGACACCACAGCACTCTACTGAGGGCAACATAGTGAGACTCGTCTCAAAAAAAAAAAAAAAAAAGAAAAAGAATAATGGACAAAGAGCATCCAGCCACTTGTCACTGTTCAGCCAATATGCAGAGACAGAGGTTAGGTCCAATTAAGTTTTATTGTTAGAAGGCTAGCGATTCTGTAGAACAGTGAGAGTAGCCTCTCAGATCTGTTCTATCTTAGTTTTTATTTTAATTTTTAATTTTTTTTTTTTAAGACAGAGTCTCAAGCTGTTGCCCTGGGTAGAGTGCTGTGGCCCCCCAGCTCACAGCAACCTCCAACTCTTGGGCTTAAGTGATTCTCTTGCCTCAGCCTCCCAAGTAGCTAGGACTGCAGGCGCCTGCCACATCGCCCTGTTATTTTTTGGTTGCAGTTGTCATTGTTGCTTAGCAGTCCCGGGCCGGGGGTTCGAACCTACCACCTTAGGTGTATGTGGCCAGCGCCCTAACCACTGAGCTACAGGTGCCTAGCCGCCCCTCCTCCCAAAGTCTTTTAAGACAAACATCCTCACAATCATGGAGAAACCTTAATTAGATAAACAGGGAAGGTGTGTGGTGAAGGCCCAGCAGACTAGGTCAGCTGTACGCTTCAGCTTCGCTTCTCAGACTCCATCTTGCTGGCCACTTTTCTGGTTCCAATAAGTCGTTTCTAATGAGTATTTACCCCTCACAACAGCCCCACAAGTTAGTTTCTATTGTTATCCCCACTTGAAAGATGTAGAAACTGAGGCACAGAGAAGCCAAGTTACTTGACCACAGCACACCCTCAGTGAACGGTAAAGATGATTTTGAACAGATGGGATTGGCTACCCAGAGGTTCGGGAATGTTAGAGGGTGGTGGAAATGTTCTGGGTGGTTAGAAAACCATAGAACTATACGCCTGAAAGAGTGACTTTGACTCTATGTAAATCATACTTTAACAGACCTGATTTTTAAAGCAAACAAAAAACAGGATGAAGCTAAGAGCTGAAGAAGAAAGGAAGGAGGGAAGGGCCCTCCTGCACCCGGAGACCAAGCAGAGCTCCCTGCGGACGTGGAGACCAGCGCAGAAGTCGGCCCGACAGCCACAGCCTCCCCCCCATCCGATTCCATAGCCTCCAGCAGAAAGATGAACTCGGCTTCTCTTTTTCCTTTGTGTTTTCTCGACTGTGACCCTGTTCCTTACCTTTGTTTCATGCTCTCTTAAAAGGGCAATGTCTTTTCTTGTAAACTCAGTCCTGGCTGCTGAAAGCAAGGTCTAAACATTTGCTGACCTTGATTTAACCAGAACAGCCTGTTCCAGGGATGAGACAAGCAGTAAAAATAAGAATAAAAGGGGTTTTTGGTTAAGAATCTGACTGTGTTGATCTAAATAAACGAATGAATAGATTTGTGTTTTTAAGGGCCAGCAATCTGGTAAGAATTGATAGATAAACATCCAGGAAGAGTTAAACAGAAAACAATAATGCTCCCTTGCCAATATCCTTCCTCAGTAAGTGTGGAGAATTCTTTTCCAATTTCCATTTTTAGCAAATGTGTCTCATTTCTCACCAGGCTGGAAGCCCTCTCCCTCTCAGGAGACCTCTCAGAAACAGGGAGTTGGCTCAGCGCCTGTAGCTGAACCGGCTAGGGAGCCAGCCACATACACTGAAGGTGGCAGGTTCAAGCCCAGGCCTGGCCTGCTGAACAGCAACTACAACCAAAGAGTAGTCGGAGGTGGTGCCTGTGGCTCAGTGAGTAGGGCACCGGCCCCATATACCGAGGGTAGTGGGTTCAAACCTGGCCCCAGCTGAACTGCAACAAAAAAAATAGCCAGGCATTGTGGCGGGCTACTCAGAAGGCTGAGGCAAGAGAATAGCTTTAGTCCAAGTATTGGAGGTTGCTTTTAGCTTTGACGTCATTGCACTCTACTGAGAGTGACATAGTGAGACTCTGTCTCCAAAAACAAAAAACCAAACAAAAAAAATGGGGAGTTGGCTCGGCGCCTGTAGGTCAACCGGCTAGGGCGCCAGCCGCGTACACCTAGGGTGGCGGGTTCGAATCCCCAGCCCGGACCCGCCAAACAACAATGACGGCTGCAACCAAAAAATAGCCGGGCGTTGTGGCGGGCGCCTGTGGTCCCAGCTACTTGGGAGGCGGAGGCAGGAGACTCGCTTA
>CAUYQS010038344.1:0-44209 GCA_963574585.1 Otolemur crassicaudatus | reverse complement strand
TTAAGTTCTCTATGGATTCTGGTTATTAAACCTTTGTCAGAGACATAACCTGCAAAAATCTTCTCCCATTCTGATGGCTGTCTGCTTGCCTTACTTACTGTGTTCTTGGCTGTGCAGAAGCTCTTTAGTTTGATCAGGTCTCCATAGTGTATTTTTGATGTTGCTTCAATTGCCCGGGGTGTCCTCCTTATAAAATGTTCACCCAGGCTGTTTCTTCAAGTGTTTTCCCTACACTTTCTTCTAGTATTTTATTAGTTTCATGTCTTAAGTTTAAATCTTTAATCCAGTGAGAGTCTAAGTTAGTTAATGGTGAAAGGTGTGGGTCCAGTTTCAGTCTTCTACAGGTTGCCAGCCAGTTTGCCGAGTACCATTTGTTAAATAGGGAATCTTTTCCCCACTCAATGTTTTTAATTGGCTTGTCAAAGATCAGGTACCGGTAAGTAGCTGGATTCATCCCTTAGTTCCCTATTCTGTTCCATACATGTACCTCTCTATTTTTGTGCCAGTACCATGCTGTTTTGATCACTATAGATTTATAGTATAATCTGAGGTCTGGTAGCGTGATTCCTCCTGCTTTGTTTTTATTCCTGAGTAATGTCTCAGGAATACCTATTCAAGGTTTTTTCTGATTCCATATAAAATGAAGTATTATTTTTTCAAGATCTTTAAAATATGACAGTGGAGCTTTAATGAGGATTGCATTAAAATTATATATTTCGTCGGGTAGTATGGACATTTTAACAATGTTGATTCTTCCCAGCCATGAGCATGGTATGTTTTTCCATTTGTTAACATTTTCAGCTATTTCTTTCCTTAGAGTTTCATAGTTCTCTTCATAGAGATCTTTCACATCCTTTGTTAGGTAAACTCCTAAATATTTCATCTTCTTTGGCACTGCCCTTAACTCTTGATGGAAAACAGCAGCCCCTCATCAAGGAGATTTTTCTCTTTAGAATTACTCAGATAGGCTTTAAATTGCTCTATTTTGTTCTTTAGGCAGAAGATCCAGGCCTTTGTTTTATAGAGGTGATTTTTCTCCCCCAGATGCACTAACCTCAGCATACTTAGATCTGCTTATGCTAATATCATGCACTAAAATCTGTGTTCTTTGGCTAGAACAACCATAGCAAAATACCACAGACTATTCGTCCTAAACAACAGATATTTATTTTTTCATAATTCTGAAAGCTACTTATGCAAGGTCAAATGTCTACAGGTTGGTTTCCACTGAGGGCCATGGGGCAGGAATTTATTCTAAGCATCTCACCATGGTTTGTATTAATAGATGACAACATTCTCACTGGGTTTTCATGTGGCCATCCATCTGCATACATGTGTGTTTTGCCTCCACAAACTCTTTCCCAGTCACTCTCTTATGTAATTTATTTGCCTAAAGCTATAATTCACTTTGTCCATATTGCTGCTAGGCACAGTATAGTACCACATTTTTCAATTTATACTGCTACACACATCCCAGATTTAACCATTAATTTACTCCTATCACATTCTTGACACCGAGTTAATTTATGAAGAGGTTATTTCTATGGTTGGAATATTTTTTTCCTCTCCAAATTTTATGTTGAAATTTAAACCCGAAAGTGAAAGTATTGGGGTTCTGGCTTTTGAGAACTGAGTGAGCATGAGGGATTCTGCCTTCATGAACGAGATTTAAAGGGCATTTTTTTATCTTTGTCTTCTGACTTCCACCAGGGACACGGATTTCCTCTCTTCTGGAGGGAACAGACCTTACCAAATCTTTAAACTTATCAGTGACTTGATCTTTTACTTCCCAGCCTCCAGAACTGTAAGAAAACAAACTTCTGTTTTTTATAATTATCCACTCTTGGGTATTTTGTTACACTACCACTAAACAGACTAAGACAAAAATAAAACACAGTTTTGTCCTTCGAATTTATAGTTGGTGTGTGCCTTTTATTGTGTTTGTACGTATAGAGGCAAATATTACTTATACTGTATGAAATGTCCTCACTCTACATTGTCAACAGGTTCTTGAAAAGTGCAACTTCAAGCAAAATAATGTGCAACAAAACAAATTTTATAAGCAGGAGACTCAAAAGAAATAATTTGATTTCCCCCTTAAACATTGTCTCAAATTCCGTATCCATATGTTCTAAGATTTCATTTCTTTGGTCAAGTTCTTTCAAGAAAAAGTTTTGGGTGACAAGAATAGGGGTGCAGGAGGTTCAAGGAACTAGCAGTAAATGTACCATGAATAGAATTTTGAAGGACTGATCTTAGCTAGATCAGAGAAATAGCAATTCTTTAAAGCTGCACATTTCTCTGAATCAGAATTTGAATGTATGAAGAAGCAGTGACGGAACAGTGTGTACAAGTTGCAGGTAGCGTTCTCTAGTTCAACTAGTCCAACTACAATTGCTGTCAGATGGATACTGGCTTTTCCATGTTATACAAACTCTAGCCCTAAAGTGACGAATTTTAAAATCTTTATGCTTAGCAATAAAATACAAATAAATTGAAGAAACCTAGGTGAAGATATCATTACCGGAGTATCATTTCACACGCACATAAAAAAACTGCCTGAACAAATGGACCTCAGATGGGAGTTTCCACTGAGTTACTAGTAGTATCTTTTTCATTATCTTATTCTATGATGAATTCTCACCTACATTTTATAATAAAGCATAATTATGATTCAGATATTTTTTAATCATTAATGCTTACAAGCATTTAAATCATTGACCACCTATTTTTCAACAACAGAACAATAGAACAGAAAACCTTAATCACTCTATGGCTGTAACATTTATTTCTTAGGTATAAATTATATAACTACAGATAAAGTTTTATGGAGGGGCCTCTATCTCAATGATCGTATTTGTCTTATTCTTTTAGCTTTATCTGTGCCTTATTTTATCTTGAAGGAGAATCTGAAACCTTCCATTGTGGAGAATGTAAAAGCTACTGGATTAAGTTCTCCAGAGGGGCTTGCTCACTTTCTCCCAAGGGAAATAAAGAATGCATATGGTTACTAAAAAAACAAACAAACAACAATTTAAAAAAAACAAAAAACTGTGTTCTTCTTTCTTATTTATTTTTTCCAAAGTAAATATATTAGCTAGTGTGAAAGGGAAAGCTCATATTTACAGAAATAGGCCAAACAAATTAAATCAGAATTTTCTTCTTAGTACCACCTCCTTGATTAAATCCTTCTCACCTTACCCTTAATGAATGTCTTTCTTTGAGCCATAATTCATCTGCTACAAATCATGCAGGTTCAAGTGATGGCAGTAATTTCCTAAGGGGACATAACCCTCAGGAAAATTCTAACCAAAAAAACTTAATTTTAAACGTAATGTTTGTTATAAATCACACCGAAGAAGCCAAGGGGAGTGTTCCTTTTCAATGCTGTTGAAACCAGTCCAAACCAAATAAAAAAAGAAACTGTAAGGTTGATAAGCATGAAAGTCACTCAGAAGAAAATAGTTTATTTGTATCTATTAGGTTCTTTTCTGTGGTCAAGATAAAATTTTCAGTTTTTACTCACTATTAATAGTTTTATAAGGTGAATATTAAGAGTTACTATCCCTCCAAAGGCACAAAGTTGATGCTTCAAATAGCCTAAAAATACTTCCAAGTCCATTTAATTCCTTCTAGGATAAGTTAAGGAACAGAAGGTGTTTTTTGGGTGATTTGTATAACGTTTTCATAACTTAAAATGGAAAATCCCAGCCACCAGTAAAACCAAAACAAAGACACAGGATCCTCCTAAGAATTAACACATTTGAAATTACATTGCTAAATATCAGCACTCTGGTTCCTTTTCCCTTCTATAGGATCTTTCATCAAAGTATTTTTACTACCTTTACTACAAGGAGATAATAAAGATGGATACTATGTAAGTATCCAAATATCGATCACTCTGACTCAGTCCCTGTAGCTCAGTAGCTAGGGTGTTGGCCACATACACCAGGGTGGCCAGGTTTGAACCCAGACTGGGCCTGCTAAAAAAAATAAACAAACAAAATGATAACTACAACCAAAAAGCAACAAAAAAAGATAGCCAGGCATTCTGGCAGGCATCTGTAGTCTCAGCTACTTGGGAGATTAAGGCAAAAGAATCCCTTAAGCCGAAGAGTTTGAGGTTGCTGTGATCTGTGACACCATGGCACTCTACCCAGGGGGACATGGTGAGACTCTGTCTCAAAAAAAAAAAAAAATATATATATATATGTATATAATTTGTCTATTCTGATAAAGAAGACAAGCTGATCTTCTAAAAGATCAGCTAAAAAATTATATATTAAGTTAAGAAGCTTCCTGGAATTTGCATTTTGTAATACATAGTATTATACTTATACATCCACAAAGATGTATAAGAACTGGAGCAGAGAGTGTAAATCTATTTTCATTTTAATTAAGAACAACACACACTGAGATGGGGCATTTTGATATCCGTTGCAATGAATAAGCGCTAGTTTTAAGAACTTTAATATAAACATGTTCTATACTATTAGTTAATCATCTCCACATTTGGATGTGAATGCTTAACCACATTTGGAAAGCTGTGTATAACTGCAAAAGAAAAAGCAACAGTTTCTGGGGGCCAACATATCAGGTTTCTATTTATCGTTACATTCCCTTGAAAATATGTTATTAGTCTTTCTGAAGTTTATTTCCCAATACACAGCATTTAGAAAACTCTAATGGGCATTTCATAGAATTGTTTTAAGGATTACATTTTAAAAGTATATAAATAACAATGACAGCTCTATAGAAAATTCTAGGTAAGAGATTTGTTTTATAGCTATTGCCAAACTTAATTCTCAATATTATAAAAGATTATTGAAGAGAATCTTCACTGGAAACTTCTAAAATCTGATACTACTAATAATGTTCATTTTCTGCTTTTATCTGCCAATAAACATCTTTTATTTTCATTTTACTCATTAACATCAAAGCAATTAAAAAATATATTTTCACACCTCAGTACAATTGCACCCCTTGGGGCAAGACTCAGGTGTAAATCCTAATTAGTTTAAACGTATAATGAGAAGATGATTACCTTTGCAGTGAACAGAAAAAATCATATCTGCTGGAGAATAAATCTTGCACTGACACCATAAAGAAAGTCCTCTGGGGAAAATCCAGGAAAGTTTTCTTCATTCTCAAAAAGAGACATATAATTTCTTCCTTCTTCAAACAATGTCATATTTGAAAGTGACATCTGGAAGTAGCAAAGTCATTTAAGGAACAGGAAGAAAGCTAGCTTGAGAAGAATAAGGACAAGTTTTTCAAATCAAAGTGCAAAAATTAAAATAACCTGAGTCTTAGATAATGTCGTGAAACCCTGGATTTAACCAACTCTACTTTTGTGCATTTTATTGTGTGAGATGTTTTTGTCCTTAAATTTTAATTATTTTGAGTGGAATTTGTCTTACTTCGAGTGGAAGTAATTTCACTTATCCATTGATTGTTGCAGACTCTGTGCGATTAGTTGAGGAGAAAGGTAGGGCTAAGAATCAAGACAACCTCATCTAGATGTAAAGGCCAATGATTCCATTACGTCCAGTGTAAAACATTTTTAAACAATCATTACACATACTGGCACATACATATGAATACTTCACATGCTTGCACATATACAGTAACACTTTTTGTAATAAATCAGCATTGTACTTCCATCTAAAATAATTTTCCAATCTTTGTAAAAAGATATTTTATATGACTTCTCATTTTTATTATCTTGATTCAACTTAATATGAAATTCCCTGACAATTTTATGACCACTCTTATGATATGCATTTTTTTGGCTTAAAAAAAAAAAAAAACTTATAGACTTTTCTTGATAGCAACTGGTAAATTAAACATCCATCACTGTGATGAAAACATCTAAAGAATGGTCCATAAAATATTTTTAATTGGTGACTTGGAAAGGAAATATAGAATATTCTGAAGCTAAATGAGGACAATTAAATGAATGAGGGATCCGGGAAGGTCCACAGAGTGCTGAACTTGCCTTTGTCTTGAAGATTTGATAAACAGTAATAACTTTTAGGCCACTTTTGGATAAAACCTAGAGACTTATTGACATGTGCCAAAGCTCCTCAGAGAAACGTTGCTCCATTAAACTGGGATCAAAGAAGACTTAGTCCTTACCGTAATGGTTCACTGGAACTGCGAGGATGCAGCCTCATCTCCAGTCACGTAGATTATAAAGAAAATTCCTGTCTAAGATTATAAGATTACAAGAAAAATTCCTGTCTATACCTTGTCTCTCAGGAGGGAATTTTCTTTCTTAAGGTTTTGTAACTGCAAGTCAATTTCCCAATAGTTTTGCTTACTGAATTCACGCAATCTGCATATCAGGCAATCCTGGATGCACATTTTATTTAAGTAGAACTAAACTCATACGACTGTCAGAAATAGGAGCAATTTCTCTCTAGAATAATCTGCCTGTAACACTGGCTTCAAATTGTTCCCTTAATACATTTCTAAAAAAAAAAAAATGTACTGAGCTATCAATAAATCATAAAATACCCAAGATGATGCTCTTTGTGCAAACAGCATCTGGGTATACATCTTTGTTTTTCTTCAGATACTCACTAAAAGCGAATAGAACTCAAATATCATACATGTAGATGATAAAGTTTAAAAGCAAATCCAGTAGAAGATATACCTTAGATGATACAGTGCTTCCTTGGGTTGACGTGTCCCCTGAGAATTGGTCATTTGTCTGTGTCGTCTTCTGAGAGGAAGGGCTGCAGTATCCTGCCTCTTCTCATGACTTCTAGAAGACGTGCACAGCCATCCTTGTTAGGACTCAGGTAGGTGAGATCCTGGACTAGACATCTTATTAACTGCTACATTTTTGATTTTCTCAAAGCCACTGGTGCCATCATTGACTTTTGGTATCCCAGCCTTTCCAAATTAGTGTTTGCCTTTATTTCTGTTAATTAAATCTTTTCCTGTGCAAGAAATCCATAGGAATATTTATTTTCCGACTAGAACTCTGAGTGAAATAATAGGGGAGAAGAAAAAAAAAACACAACAGACAGTAGACAACATCCTAATCAATAATGCAAAAGCGAGAATTACTGAGGAAGAATACAGAATGAGAATTTTAAAATAATGTTTAAAAACGGAAAGATAACAATGCAATGACACTACAAGGGACTGTGATAATGACAGGGTTGACCTTCCAAAGAACTGATGGCAATTATTAGAAAAGCAGTTAAAATATTGTTCTGGAAAAGAAGAATGTGATGAACGGTATGAAAATTATTTTTGACCCAGAAAGTGAAATTCTGAATTTGAAAATACAATGGAGATTATTAAATTACATCGCAGATAAAGAGATTAAAATTATGAAAGGAATATGGAAAGCAGAGTAAAATGATTCTATATGTAAGAATTCAAGCATATAATAAGAAAGATATAGAAAGATATAGAGAAGATTTATAGAATACCAAGAAAAGAGGCTTGACTGAAAAAAAAATTATACAACAAAAACCTATCAGTAGAGGGGAAATTCTATTTAAAGAGTTGAAAAAAATTACTGAGGAACTTATCAACTACATATGGGTGTGTGGGTATTTGGGTGCACATGCACATCTATAAAATATAAAATTATAAACAGAAATAAAAATATCTTTTTTCTGATTGTGAACCTGTCAGATAACACAGTCACTAATTTATATATCAAGCAGACAAAAATTTAAAAATAATACAGTAGATTAAAATAACTTAAACAACACGATTGGCCAGATATAGTGGCTAACACCAGTAATCCTAGCACTCTGGGATGAGTGGATTCCTTGAGCTAATGAGTTCGAGACCAGCCTTAGCAAAAGTGAGATCCCTGTCTCTACTAAAAGAAAAATTAGTTGGGCATTATGGATGGCACCCATAGTCCCACCTAGGGGCTGAAATCTTGAGAGAGATGCAAGAGAATTGCTTGAGCCCAGAAGTGTGAGGTTGTTATGAGCTATGATGCCACGGCACTCTACTCAGAGGGACAAAGTGAGACTCTACCTCAAAACAAACAAACAAGCAAAAACACCTAAAAAACCCACGATTGACCCGCTATATGAAACTAATAAAACACACCGAAGAACATGTATTATTTTTAAGCACACTTGGACCAATTAGAAAATGTTTGGTCATAAATGTCTGGCCAAAATGTTGATACAAAATTCAAAATATTGACAATACACCCTAAATGCAAAACAAATAAGTTAAAAATCAAAAATAAGGAGCCTCAGAAATATCTGAATATGTGGGAATGAATAAACCTAAAACTTATCAGGCAAAAAGGAAAACATGAAAGAGATTTAAAAAATATCAGAGGTGAAAAATAAGGAAAATGGTGCATATCCAAATACGCTGTACTAAAGTGACACTGAGAGTAAACTGTAAGATAGATGTACATGCTCTTGTGTAAATAGCAAGGGAACATACAAGTTAGTGTATTATTTTTTAAATGTAACCTGAATGCCCACCAACCCAGGAATGGATTAACAAGCTTTGGTATCGACACACCCCAGATTGGTAGTTTGGTCAGCGCCAGCCTCCTGGCAGGACCTGCTGAGCCCTCTGCATCTCCGCCTGGTGGTGTTGGTGCAGCAGAATAGGGCAGGCGAGCGCTTAAGAACCACGTGCTGCAGAGAGGGCGAGCGTGGTGGAAGCCCACGGGTCCCTAGTTAGTTGAAGGAGACCACTACCTGCGCTGATACCGGTGCCAACCCCAGAACCAGCCTGAGACCTAGAGAACCCTTCTCCAGCTGCACTCTTTGTGAGCATTTCACAGTCCCAAGCGTGATACAGCGTTTCCCCCATTCAGGGGACCCTTCATTTCCTTGGCCTGGGCAATTTCATGAATGGACTATATCCATTCAGTGATACACTCATTCATCTTGCCCCAGCGGAAGGGACTATATCCATTCATTTGTTACCAAGTCCTGGTTAAATGTCACTAAAAAGGACCCACAGGACTATATATACCCCCAGACGAGGAATCCAGGCAGAGAGAGACTTTTTCCAACTTAGGTTTTTCCCTCTGTCAGGAGCTCTGGTGCTGTTTCTATATTCTTTTCTGTAAAGTAAATCCTGTCTTACCACTCGTCTGTGGTCCATGGATTCATTCTTTGAAATCCTGAGACCAAGGACTGAAGGAAGAAGAAATTCTGGTCTCAGTATAGGTATACCATGGAATACAGCCATTAAAAAAAGATGGAGGCTTAACATCTTTTGCAGTAACCTGGATGTAGGTGGAACACTTTCTTCTTAGTGAAGCTTCCCAAGAATGGAGAAGCATCCAATGTACTCAGTTCTAATATGAACCCAGTAGATGGGCTAAGAGAAAGGGTAGGGTGTGGGGAGCAGGCCATGGCTGGCAGGGCCCCCACAGCCTGGGTGAGGCATGGAGAGCCACCCCCAACCACTTCTCCTCCCTTAGCAGCACTGTTTTCACCTGTCAAAAGTCAGGTAGCCCACGCATACTTTCCTCGTTAGCGGCCAGCACAGCTTTTCCTCTTTAAAGTTGATCTCTGCCCCATCTGTTAAGATTTATGCAATCTTGTTAAGATACTGTATAAATAAAGCTGTTTCCATGGTTCAGGGGCCGGCTGCAGTCATCAGCTGCGTCAGCCCTCGCGACACCGGCCTCGCTCTCAGCTCCTATCTTTGTGTCCCCCTTGCCATCTTTCTGGCTTTGTATTTCTTCATTTCCCACCTTTCCACTCAGGTCAACTCACCCCAGGTCATGAGAAACCTCTCCCTCACACCGGTATGCTGCTGTGGGGCAGGAGAATGAGATAAGGGGGAGGGGAGGGGTATTTGGGTAACAGTGTACATCACACCTCTCGGGGGCTGGACACAAGAGGGACTTTAACAAATGCAATCAGTGTAACCTAATCCTTTGTACCTGCAATGAATCCGAAACGTTAAAATTAAAAGCAAAATTTATTAAAATAGAAAAAATTCAGAAAATAAAAATTTTAAATCTTCATTGAAAGTGAATAAAATAAAGCAGTATTTGTCAAGGAATAAAGAGAAAAATATCTCAAGTGAAAATGGGGGCAAAGTAATGATGTAAAAAGTTAAATATAAAAGAGCTTGGTTGAAAAACTTATATTTATTTTTCAATATATGAAGCATGCTCACAGAAATTTGGTCTCATGTTTATTTCAATCAAATCAATATTTTAAAATATTGCAATGAATTAGTATGCTTAGATTTGTTCAGTGAATTATACTAAATTTTGAGGAATAATTTCAATCCTCATACTACTTCAGGGCTTTCAATTTATAATACAAGGAAAGCTTTGACACAAAGTTTGAAGATATCAAATAGAGAATTCCAAGTTAATCTCATTCATGGGTATGCCTGTAAAAATATTACATAAAACACTTCCACTGTGAATCATGAATCTGGAAATAGTTGGATTCCTTCCAGAAATGCAAGCTTGATTTGACTTTAGAACATTAAATAATGTAATTCACTAGCATGTTAAAAGAAAAATAATTCATGTGTTCACCTAATAGACAAAAACTCAGTGTTTTTATAGAATTTCAAACCATGTGATAGAAATTTTAATCTAGTTAGCAAAGGGTATTCTCATAGCCCAATAACATTTGTACCATGATTAAATTGAATTAGAGATTAAAATAAGTATGTTTAGTTTTTACTCAACCCTCAGGGTGGATTCATATTGGTGAGCAGCTCTCATGCTCAGTTGTCTAGTATAGCAGCCCGTAGAGCCTGTGGCTAGGAGGAGTGAGTTATAAGAAATACCTGTATAGCTCAAAAATGGAACACCTTGGTGGAAAGGGCATAGAGAGGGATTTAGTTCTCCTAACAAGTATGAGAGCTTGCGAGATGAGATCATTGGTGAATTGGCAGTCTCTACACCTGTGGTGTTGAGAGGCACAAGACCAGCCTTATATTAGGCTGGAGGAGAAGGCAGATGGAAGCATGCGCATTCTGTCACAGACTCGCTTACTGACTGTTCTCCTCCGGCCTGCAGAACACCAGCACGGCATCTCTCTGCTGAAGATTACTGAGCTCTACTAAAGATGAAGATCTATCTTTCTAAGAAGCCTGCTTTACTCTCTCAAAGACTCTCACTCTTGCTAAAGTAGATAGCCCTCAGGCACCTGAGAGAAATTGTTCCTGAGCAAGGTAGTTTAGCGGTCCACGTCCAGAACCTAGTTAAGCCTGGCCCGAAATCTGGCCAGTCCCGGGCCCAGACAGTCTTGCCTCTCCATGTCTATATAATGTCTTGTTTAAAATGGGACACATCTTTACAAATAACAAGGGAAATTGTTACTAATGTTTTAGAATCCTCTGTGTAAGCCATTATTTGCCCAAATGGGGATGTTTGGTCCTCCTTCAGAAGATTTTTGTTTTTAGGTGGGTCAGAGGGAGGGTGGAAGAGCATATTTTCCAGGAGAAATCCTGAAATTATATTACTTATGCATCATTTTTCTTTTTGAGGTGGAATCTCACTCCATTGCCCAGGCTAGAGTACAGTGCTCACTGCAACCACAGACTCCTGGGATCAAGCAATCTTCCTGCCTCAGCCTCCCAAGTTGTGGAGTCTATGGATGCCCACAAGAATGCCCGGTTAATTTTTCTATTTTGAGTAGACATGGGGCCTTGCTCCTGCTCAGGCTGGTCTTGAGACCCTGAGCTCGAATGAACCTCCCCTCTCAGCCTCCAGGAGTGCTAGGATTATAGACATGATCCACTCTACTTGGTTCGTAGGCATCACTTTAATCTTCTTTTGCTAAGTTTGTCACATGACTTAAATTGAAAGATTGATGGAAAAATTTGGTCAAACTTTGTAGTCATACAATAGGAAAGGGTAGATTTTCATCACCAGCTAATAGTATTTTTATACACGTTATAGGATATGCCCCCAAATCTGCAGCAAATATTATGCTTAATTATAAGATGTAGAGCAAAACAACAATGCCTAATTGCATTCAACAGTGTGTTGGAAGCACTACCCAGAGATGAATGAGACATACAATATGAAAGTGGAAAAGTATATCAAAAACAATCTTAGAAACCCATACAACGCTATATGTAAATTGTTAGAATTTCAGAATTCAACATGTACATGAATACAAAATTAATATGAAAATACTTGTATTTCTAAATATCATCAATAATTAAATATTGTTAAGAACCACAAACTATTTGATGTAACAGCAATAATGAGTAAACCTAACAAAAGTGCATAAAAACCAATAAGATAAATATTATAAAACTTTATTAAAATGCCATTAAATAAGACCTAAATAAATTGAGATTATTATGTATGTATAATTAGTATGTGTATATATATATTCACACATTATGGATAAGAATTCTTTTTACATTAGCATATATGGAATTGTCCAATAGATTTGATACTATATATATATACATAAAATCCATAGCAGCTATATGGATTGTATTTAATATATAAATATATAGGATTATCAAATCTATTGGACTTACATATATATACATATTGTCCTATATATAATATAATCCATATGAAATATCAAACTAAAATCTGTAAAGAATTTCTCTTTGCAATCTGAATTGTATGTGCACAGACATATACATGCACACATAGAAAAACACAGAGGCAAGAATAAATAAAGCAACGTCTACTTCCAGTAAAGTATTTCAGAGGTAGTTTTTTCATACATTTGTATGTGCATGTGACAGCTGATTTTATGTGTTAACTTGACTAGGCTAAGTGATGCCTACAAGGCTTGTGAAGCATTATTTTTGAGTATTTCTTTTAAAATGTTTCTGAAAGAGATTACCATTTTAATTAGTTGACTGAATAAAGAGGATTCAACTTGACCAGTGTGGGTGGACATCATCTAATCTGCTGAGTTCTCAGAACAAAAAAAAATAAAGTAAAGGCAACTTCTCTCTCTTTTTTTGTGATTAGATATCCATCTTCTCCTGATCTCCAACTTCAGAACTCCTGGTCTCCTGGTTCTGGGCCTTCAAGCTTGGGTATCATTCACTTATCTGGTTCTTAGGTGACTTAGACTGAATTGCATTCCTAGACTTCCTGGTTCTCCAGATCACAGATAACATGTGGGAGGACTACTTGGCCTTCATAATCATGTGGGACAATTCCCAAGACAAAACTTCTGTTACATGTATCTATATCTATATTTAAATTATGTTTATATCATCTATTAGTTCTGTTTCTCTAGAGAACCCTGAGTAATAGAGTATACTTGTTAAAATTATTTATTATAAATATATATTTTACCTTTCTTTTATAAAAATAATAAATATATAGGCTAGTTTAACAGACAATACACCAAGACCACATCAATAGACCTGTCAAATATACATGCCCAACTTTCATATGAGAATTCTAGAAGTGGCTTGACCAGGAAAACAAAGATGCAGATTGACAGCTTCAATGTGTAGAGGGTGAGAATGCAAAAAGGCTTATTTGTTTCCCAATTTTTTTTGTTTGTTTGAGACAGAGTGTCACTCTTCTGTTGAGGTAAAGTGCCTTGCCATGGCATAGCCCTAGTTTACAGCAACCTCAAACTCCTGGGCTCAGAGGATTCTTCTGTCTCAGCCTCCTGAGTAGCTGAGCAGCTGGGAGTGCAGGTTTCCACCACCACACCTGGCTTATTTTTCTATTTTTGGTAGAGAGCAGTTCTTGCTCTTGCTCTAGCTGGTCTCAAACTCCTGGCCTGCAGGGATCTTCCCACCTCTGCCTCCCAGAGTGCTAGGGTTATAGGCATGAGCCACTGCACCGGCTTATTTCCCAAATCTCTATCTTCAACATTTGACATTTTGTCGAAGTCCAGACTTATACCACAAAGTCACTCATATCCCCACAGGGAAGATATGTGGACACTAAAATTAGTTAAAAGCTGAATATATTATATGTACCTCTCAATCTCTAATCAGACAAGACCTAATTTCAATCATTCAAGTGGACCCTTGTATATCACCCCTAAATCCTTTTCCTCTTCAACCATTTCTCTCATTGTATAAAATTAACAGTTGCCAGAAAATAGCTGCTATTTACTGCTTTTAAGTTCCCACTCACCACCTCAGGCTACCCTCATCTCAGGATGATTACTGAGACTCGAACTTGTCTTCAACGTCACGTTTCTTTAATATATTCATCTCACTGTGGCTAGGTTCGAAATCAGAACTGAGGAGGTTATTCCCCTTCTTTAAATTATCTAAAGCTTTTAAAGACACTTTAGGAAATGTCTCTAGAAAGTGTATAAATATCATTATCTTGGTGTATTAGGGAAGACTAGGCTGTAATATCAAATAAATTCCCCAAAAGGTACAATGACTCAGTAACAGAGAAGTTAAATTTTTTGTTTACGGAACATCCGCACAGCTATTGCTATGTTTTTAGTCAGTTCCTTCTGCACACTGACTCAGGCCCCCACATTCCGTCTAGCCTTTGGCTCTGTCACACCCTACTTCTTTTTCATAATCTGCTTCTAGCAAGTAAAAGAAAAAAGAAAGAGGAAGAAAGGAAGGAAAGAAGGAAGGAGGAAGGAAGGAAGGAAGGAAGGAAGGAAGGAAGGAAGGAAGGAAGGAAGGAAGGAAGGAAGGGAAGGAATAGAGGTACTGCCACTTTTTAAAAGCCTAGAAATTATACTTGTAAATTTTAATCTTATTCATTGGCTGGAAATAAGTTCCATAGTAACATATAATGAGGAATCCAAAATATGGCATCTGCGTGCTCAGAGAAAAGAACTTGCCTTTTGGCACCCACTACCTGTAAGGACTTTGTGATCTGGTCCTGCTTCCTTAAGCCATCTCGTGCACTTCATGGCTCTCTCCAAATCTCTTTTCTAGCCATGATGAATTCTATGTGATCCTTTTGCATTCTCTTTCCCAGGAGATTTTTATATACTGCAATTTTTCATTGAATTGAATTTTTCACTCTAGGTTCATTGTTAGGAGCTAAATTATGTTCCTAACACACACATACTTCTCAATCCCCAGGATATCAGAATGTAACCATATTTGGAGAGAAGGCCTTTGAAAATGTGGTTAGGGGCTCAGCACCTGTAGCACAGTGGTTACAGCTCCAGCCACACCACTGAGGCTGGCAGATTTGAACCCAGCCCTGGCCAGCTAAACAACAATGAATGACAACTGCAACAACTATGGGAGAAAAAAAAAAAATTGCTTGGCGTTGTGGCGGGTGTCTGTAGTCCCAGCTACTTGGGAGGCTGAGGCAAGAGAATTGCTTAAGCCCAAGAGTTTGAGGTTACTGTGAGCTTTGACACCACAGCATTCTACCAAGGATGAAGTAAAACTACAAAATAAAAAAGAGAGGAAGAAAATGTGATTAGGTTTAAATATGGCCACTAGCATGGTACTTTAATCCAATATGGCAATGTCCTTTTAAGACACACACAGGGTTTACTCTCAGAGAAAAGACCATGTTAGGGCATAACCTAACAAATAGAAGAAGGTGGCTATTTGTAAGCCAAGGAGCAAGATTTGAGACCTCAGAAGTAAACAAACCAGCCAACACCTTGATCTCCAACTTGAAAATGTTCTTTACTTGACCCGGTGTATGGCACTTTGTTACAGCAGCACTGGCACTCCAATACACCTATCTTTTCCTCTTGCAACTCCCTCTTCTCTACTTACATAGGAAATCACCCAGACACACCATCCTTTACTACCTGATGACTGCACTTGACATACCCCCATGACTACTGAAACCATTTACTCATCACTCTTTTTTTTTTTTAATTTGATCACCCCAGGAGATCATAGATTTCTTTATGTTAACCTTGTTCCTTAAGGAAGTTATAGCACTTAGTACAGTATGAAGTCCAAGATAAACATTAATTACAATTGTTTGAAGAAATGTATAAATAGGAGGGGAGTTGAGTACATATGGATCCAGCTATATTAATGTAAATAACTAGATTTCTGAGCGTGTCTATTAGGAAAATAAGAATCATGGAGGTTGGAGTTAATGTTAAAGACATGTAGAATAACAGTGAAACGAAGCCTGTAATGGTCAAGTGCATGATTAGGAGAAGCTCTGGAAAATGGCTTTAACAACCAGCTCAGATGTGTGACTTTTGTAATAGGCTGACAGAGAGGTGATGTAGGAGTGTGTGGTCCAGCTTAATCAGGGGTGAGACAGGATCTTGGGGGAAAAAGCAAGAAAGCACAATGTGAGGGTAAGACATCTGAATCACTTAGAACTGATTTCAAGGTGGCCAGAAAGGACCACATTTCAAGATAATCAGAACACAATATGATCTGGTGGATATATACTGCTGCATAGAGGCTAATTGTTTCCATAAACTTGAAGACATAAGTGATTAACTGATTCATTAGTAGTTACCAAAATACTGATGCATAGTTTTTGCTAACTATGATTACAGACAGAATAGGACCTCTAAGAGCCCCATGCTATGGCTTGAAATCAGATGCTTTTGTTTTGGTTGAAAAGACATAAATTAGTAGAAAAGTGTAGATTTACTAGGAGTAGTAATTTAGATGTTACATCCATTAATGTTATTTAAGAAGCTTAGTGAATAACAGCTAAACCATTTCTCCCTATTGTCACCAGAGTTTTCTTAATATGCTGAGCAAACAAAATCTTTGAAATTTTGGTTGTGAATATTTCTATGCTCTAGTCTATCAGTCAGAACACAGATAATTTTTTTCTGCCTGATCTTTTAAGCAGATATATGCACAATCTCAAAAGTTATTAGCATATCAGTATCTAATTGACTGTAATAAAAAATGAAAAATCCTAATAACATTTCTTTATGTCATTCTCATAGTTTTCAATTATTCAGTAGTTTCATAATGCTGCTGCTGCTTTGTAGAGTAGAAGCTATTAAATATGCAACTGGGCTAAAATATGAAAGTTTCACAAATGCTCTTAGGCTGCAATCATGGTGGAGTTTTAAAATTTAATGTTGCTTAACCTGCACCACAATGAATTCATCTGACCAGATATAAAATTTATAGTGTGAAAGTCACAATTAATCCATAGTGTTTTGTAGAACTGGTCACACCAAAATTTGTATCTTTCTTTCATTGTTCAACTGTCAATTTTGGTTCTAAATATGTAGTTTGCTTCTAACGGTTTTCAAGTTTGAAAAGAATTGCCAGGTGACAATTTATGGAGGATGTTATTTACCTGTGTCAAAGATTAAAAAAAAATCAATAAAAGTGAAATACAAAGAGATTGATCAAGTTATTAAATTTGTCCAGGCTCATATTTATATCTCAAATATCTCAAATATATGATATATATCTCAAATATCTCAATATCTGAAATATATATGATATATGTCACATATATACTATGATATATGTAATATGTATATGATATATGTGATGTATATAATATATGTAGATATGGAAGAGCAAAGAACTAAGAGGAATAAAGACATGTTTTAAGAAGAGAAAAAAACATTAAATAATTTTGAAGGTACTTTTTTCATAAATTTTATTAAAAATTAATATATTAATTGTTTCATGTTAGGTATCATAAAATTTAACAAGTTTATTATTTAAAAAATATGTTAGGTAATATGTTTTTTATCATTTTGGAATATGCCACATATTTTGTTTCATCTCAATACTTTAAAAAATAAGTAAAATGTAAGCTATTTTATTTGACAATGAACTTAGATTTATATGAGAAATAAGCATATCTTTACCTTGTATCAATCAAAATATCTAATTTTGGACTTTAATAAGATTATAGATAATTTTTCAACTCAGTATCATTATTGAGCAATATTTATAAAATGAATTTAAAATGAGATACAATATCTACTGTATCTAAAATCCATTACTTAAAAAGTACTCCCATGATTTTAAGAATTTATAGCATATTTCATACACTTGCTTTCTGTCCTTAACCTTTTTATAGATGTTGACACTTTGTAAAACATTCTGGGACAGTTATCAAGGTGATGAATTGCAGTGAACACCAAGACACAAAAAGGTCAGACTTTTCTTCTTTTATTTTTTGTATGTGGCCTGGAAGCGTAGACCAGGGGGTGAGAGACTAAGGGAAAGAGGAGCTAGTTCAGGATTTAGGAGACATTTCTGACTTGCAAAAATGTCTAAAGATTAATTTGCTCATGTGTAGAGCACTTTATGATCACTGGCAATGTTTTAAAATAGGCAGGGACTACAGTTGCTGGTTTAAACTGAGATGATTAAGTTATGGGATGATTCAACTTGGATTTCAACATCAATCTGCATTTTCTAACTTCTTGGGAAATAATGTTAGGAACCCACCAAAATCACAATTATCAGTCTCCTATCCTGAGTATGAGAATATCTATGACTTTCCAGTAATCTTCCCTACGTGTTCATCTCAAAAATATAGCCTAGTGAAGTACTCTTCTTAATACATCTTATTTACACAGTCTCAAAGGGGAATACATTTGGCTGGACATGGTGTCTCATACCTGTAATCTTAGCACTCTGGGAGGCCAATGCAGGAGGATTCCTTTAACTCAAGAGTTGGACACTAGCCTGAACAAAAGCGAAATCCATCTCTACTAAAAATAGAAAGACTAGCTGGGCATTGTGGTGGGCACCTGTCATCCTAGCTACTAGAGAGGCTGAGGCAGGAGGACTGCTTGAATCCAGGAGTTTCGGGTTGCTGTGAAACACTCTAGCCTGAGCAAAAAGGAAAGAATGATAAAAGATAAAGACATTAAAATCCACTTCAATGCCCTAAATAAATATAACAGCATGCCCACATGAAACCCCACATACGCACGTGTACGTACACCCCTTTAGTATATGAGAGAAATTTTATTGTTTCTTTTTTATTCAACAGAGAAGAATAAATGAGATGAAGTAATACTTACCTTATAGCTATATTATTTTCACTCATGAAACATGTGGAAATAGCTATGTGTCTCCCCTTCAATAAGTAGTCATATTTGTGTAAATGACTTCTTATTCTATGACCCAAGACTAGAATCTATTGGAAAAATATATTTTATGCTAAAATACACTCACATATGTTTACTATACTATTAAGAAAAGATTTGTTTGTAATAAAGACATATTAATTTAATTATTTTAATCCAACTTTTTAGTTTGTGTAAGCTTTCAAAATACCTTGAAATCCAGATATTAAAATGCAAAGTTATTTTCAGGTTAAAAAAATATTGTAGTAGAAGACAAATCTATAGTTCTTTCCTATAAGTACTAATATTTTAAAAGCTAAGTTGAAAGTGTTTTTAAATAATTTTTAAAGTTTTAATATAGTTTTAGGACACACAAAAAGTTGTAAAGTGTTAATGTACAGAGAATTCACCCACGATTTTTCCAAAGATTAATATTTCTATGAGACAGATGGATGGCCAAAAAACACTTGAAAAAATGTTCATTGTCCCTAGTCATTAGAGAAATGTAAATCAAAACAACATTGGGATGTCACCTAATCCCAATGAAAAGAGCCCACATCACAAAGTCTCAAAGCTGCACATGCTGACAGGGATGTTGAGAGAAGAGAATATTTTTACACAGCTGGTGAGATTACTAACTAATACAGCTTTTATGGAAAGAAGTAAGGGTAATGCTCAAGGAGCTAAAAGTAAATCTTCCATTAGATCCACTAGATCCCACAATCCTATTACTAACTATCTACTCAGGAGAAAAAAAAAATACCATAAGGACATTTGCACTAGAATGTTCACTGCAGCCCAACACACAATTGCCTAGATGTGGACTCAAACCAAGTACCCATCAACTCAGGAATGTTATTAGCAAACTGTGGCATATGTACACCATGGAATTCTTCAGCCATAAAAAATGATAAAGACTTTATAATTTTTATATTTACTTAGTTGGAGTTGAATAATATGCTTCTTAATAAAGTATCACAAGAATGAAAAAGCAAGTATCCAATGTACTCAATACTAATACGAAACCACTAAACAAATATAAACAAATACACAAAGATAAACAAATACACCACTACATGAGAGAAAAACACAATAAAATTCAAGTAGGAGAGAAAGAAGAAGAGGGAAAGAAAGGGAAGAGGGCGGTAACTGATAATCTCTTACCTGATGGTCACAATGTCAGGTATACAGCACAACCCCGGGTGAAGGGTTCAACTACAATCTGAACTTTACCTAACAAATGCTAACAATGTAACCTGGTCATTTGTACCCTCTTATTAATCTGAAATAAAAAACAAAGCAACAACATCAATGAAAACTTTCATATTAGCATGGCATGTTTGTCACAGTAATGAGTTAATACTGACATGTAATTACTAACTACGACACATGCTTTATTCATATTTTCTTAGATTTACCTAATGTTTCCTTTTCTCTTTCAGGATCCCATCCATGAGGCCACATTGCCTTTCATCGTCACATCTCCTAAGGCTCCTCTTGCCTGTGATGGATTCTCAAACTTTCTTTAATGATAGACAGTTTTGAGGAGTATTGCTCAGGTATTTTTTAGAATTTCCTCAACTGGAATATTTATAAAAATTTTATCAAGAGTATGTCTTAATACAATAAGTAAGAAAATACCATAAAGGCTATTTTAACCAGTTTGATGAAAATATTTCAAATTGTACATAAAAACAGCACACTGTACTCCATGACAGTATTAATGTACACAGCTATGATTTAATAAAAAAAAAAATGTTCAACACCCCCCCCCCAAAAAGGATGGATATCAGAGTTTGCCAAAAGATTTCTTTGCAGCAACAGATATGGTCATATAATATTTCTCATTTAATCTTTTAATAGGATAGATGACATTGATAGACTTAGAATACTGAGACAACCTTGAATACCTGAAATAAATTCCACTTGGTCTTATTCTATAATTTATGTATACATTGTTGGATTTGTTGGGGATTTTTCAGTATATAGTTTTCGAGTGACATTGGTTGATAATTCTCTTTCTTCTAATATCTTTATCTGGTTTTGTTATATGGGTAAATTTGGGCTTATAGAATTTAGCACAAGGGTCACTCATGACATTGGTCCATTACATCTAAATTTCAAATTGTATGCATAAAGCAGTATACATTATTTCCTTTTAGGCTTTAATATATATATTTGAGTAGTGAAGGCCCATTTCTTATTTTTGATATTTGTAATTTATGTCTATTTTATTTTATTTGTTAGCTTGGCTAGATGTTTATCATTTATTTTAAATTTTTAATGACAGGTTTTATTATCTCCATTTTATAAATTTTTATTTTCTGTATTTTTTCCTCACATTTTTGAATTATATGCTAATTTTTAATGCTTCTCGTTTTTTCTTGTTTTTGGCATGATTGGCTCTTCTTTCTCAAGATTTCTAATGCAATGTTGGAGTTATAAACTTTACCTATTTCTTCCTTTCTACAGAAGGACTTCCTTTTTATACATTGGACTATACAGCATTGTATAACTATAAAAACATATCTTTGTGTGAGTGCATTTTTTTCCTTCTAAGTTCTGAAAAAGTACTTGGTTTATTCAGGATCTGCTTCCTACACTGATAGGAAGACTAATTTCTGAACCAATGATTTTATAAACTAAAGTAAATTGAATATGACTCTCCAAATATCCACTTATATGGCAAAAGACATTTTGCAGGTAAGTCGTCTTGAGTTTGGGAGATTATTTGGTGTTACCCGGGTGAGTATTGCATAAACACAGAAATCCTTATAAGAAAGAAGCGGGACATCAGAGAGGAACAGGAAAGGCCAAGGCAAGCATGATGGAAGCAGATTAGAGCTATGTGCTCTGAAGATAGAGTGGCCAAAACCCAAAGAACACAAGCAGCCGCCGAATTGGAAAAGAAAAGGAGATGGATTCTCCCCAGAGCCTCTTGAAACCCAGCCCTGCCTTAGCCCAGTGAAATGGATTCCAGACTGCTGACCTCCAGAACTGGATGATTAAAATAAATTTGTGCTGTTTAAGGTAATAAGTGTGTGGTAATATTTTATAGTGGCAATGCAAAATTAAGACATAAGTAAAAAGCACAGGGTGACAAAGGTGTTCTATAGATTTCCTGAGTCCCAGGGAAATGTTCCTCTAGCAAAAGTCTCAGTCAAAGGGCCAGTGATTGGGGAGCAAGAGCTCACGGACAGAAGAAACAACATCTGCATTTAGAGAAATTCTTCAAGCAGGACCGACAGTGAACTCCAGCATAAACTTCTGTGAATATCTTGTCTTCTAGCTCAGGCTCTTATGTGCACATGCGTGTTCTCCTTTTTATCTGTCTCTTCTCCCCTCCTCCTTTCTTGCACTAAACACACACACACACACACACACACACACACACACACAGAGAGAAGGAGAGAGAGACGCTCATAGAGAAGTAAACTACTTTTCTTCTAAATCCTTTAGGGGGCTAAGCATTTGACTTAGACACTGTGATAGAGATTCATAGGATGATCCAAACTCTTCGCCAACTGCTCCCACCAACTGTTTAGGTGAGCAACGATAAAAATTCAACCTGATCATAAACAAAAATATTGAGTATGAAGGTGGAAGTTAAATATTAAAAATCAATGTCATTGATAGCGGGCTCTCCCTCTCAACGCTGGACAGGACTACCCATTTCTAGCCTGGGTGAGCTCAGAAATCATTCTCATCAAAGACCTCATTTCTAGGTACAAACAGGCTCTTTGCAGGCCACATTCTCTGGGCACAAACTAGCTCAAACGAACAAAAACAACAACAAAATGGCCTGACCACTCCAGCCTGGAGCAGAGGCTGCAAGGGCAGCCTCTGCACTATGGTGGTTTTGAAATTAACTCTGCCCCAGCCCCTGGTGCCAAATGGTTTTGACACCAGACAGACAGACAGACATTCCAGACAGACATTCCATCTCCCTAAACGCCCTGCCAGCAAGATAGAAAAAGCAGTCTATAAGCCCCTTGACAGAGTCCCAGGTGGACTTCCCATTCTGTTCCCTCTCTGCTTCTGCAGAGGCTACATTACCTAGAGGCTACATTAACTATCTATCTTTTATCTGTACTGTTGCTCACTCATGTGGTGCATGGGAGACCAAGGGTCTGGCAGAGAGAAATTCCAGCTCCAAAATGAGTAACATTAATTTTTTTGGGTATACCCTAGATTGCCTTTCCTTGTTTACTTTGACCCTAGATAAATTCATAGCTGAAAAAAAATGCACTTCTCTTGCTCTGGTTTCTACAGGCAAAAAAAAAAAAAAATGCTTAAACCCATTTCCTTAGCAACTAATTCATCATATCTTGTTTGAATGATCAAAGCCTCAGAAGTTATGTGTCCATGCAATGACTCTCAAAGTGATTACAGATGTCGGAAATGTCTGGAAAACCTAGAAATTACAATTCTGTGGCTGCCCTTCATTTGCAGTGTTAAAAACATAATTGTAATGTTCTCTGTTTATATTACGCTTGAATGCAGTACTCCCAACAAAAATATCTGCAGAAGTCAACACATTCAACCCAACGCAGTATATTATTTATTACCAGAAGGCATTCTTTAAGGATGACTAGTGCCTCCGAGGAATGAAATGGAGATTAGGCAAGAGCGTGATTAAAATGGAGGCCCAGGAAAGGTTACATTCTCTATGTATTCATTCTCCACAGGGGACACAACCACCTAAGAGTAAAACAAACACTGTCTAGGGCAGAAAAGCTTCCAGTTGGAATGAAATACTTATAATAACAAATTGTGTTGGTTTTTACCATCACCTCTGGACATATAGAAGAGTTATATTTGCTTATCACACTTCTTTCAATAATAAGATTCTTTTGACAAAGATTATATTTTGTCATGGAGAAATACTTCAATGGAAATTTTGAACACATAAATATTCTGAAACTGAAATCTATTGAAAACTCTGAAAAAGGATTGCTAAATGATGCTGGGTTTTGATGTAATAGGTTATTCACCACATTAAGTATATTTTTATTAATAAATATTAGCATCATTAATACTTGTATTGCTTTTTCTTCTTGAACCTTGTAGATTATAGTATGATAATTCTCAAACTTACTTTTCCTTCACTGTTCTCATTGTTTTTATTTATTTAAGCATATGCTATAGCCCTACCTTGTCAAGTTCAAGCTCTAGTAGTTGCTTAATCATCTGACCTTCTTTTTATCTCACCAAAGCTGTCCTCTGTCTTACACAGTCAGCATTATTGTTTCATGTAAGTAGCTAAAGACAAAAGACATACCTAAAAATAATGTTTAGTTTTAGTTTAGTTATTTTTCTGTTCCTTAGAAATAGCTTACCTCCATTTTTATTAATTCATGCTTACTTTTAAATCAGTTCATGTGCTTTCCTCTGGGTTTACTTTTCTTGAAGCTGATGTATGTTCGTTTTTATTTCTTTTATTGAGAGGTCGCGTGTTCCACGGCTTTATATTTTGCAACTTTACTGTTGTTTTGCCTATGTCTATGAAAGTTAGATTAGCTGGTTATAAAAGCCTGGACTATCATTTTTCTTCTGTAGTTTAAAGTTTTCATTCTCATGGTCTTCTGGTCTAGTAGCTTTGGAAAGTGAGTGAGTGAGGCTCTGTCATTATCTCTGGCATTTGAAGCCTTGTTAGGATTATTTCTACAGGCAACAATTACTTGTTCAAAAATTAGAGTTTTCTTTAAATGTGAAGACTTGTGCTTTTCTGTAGTTTTGAAAACTTCTAAGAAATATTCTTTTTGGCTATCAATGCTACTGTATTTCCCCCTTTTTCTTGTTTCTTGAACTCTGACTAGACGCCTATTAAATCCTGTCACTTATGTTGTAAGTTTCTTACCTGTCCTTCACGACACACATGTACACACAGATTTTTGTGTAGATCTCTGATGGAATTCTCTAATATTATCAATTCATTTGTTTAGCCTGTCATCGACCTTATTGAAATGAGAACTTATTTCACTTATTTTACTTTTTATACTCCATATTTAAAGGGCTTCTTCTTCTTCTTCTTTTTTTTTTTTTTTTTTTGATACAGAGTCTCAAGCTGTCACCCTGGGTAGAGAATAAATAAAATTTTGCTTCAAATGTTGTTTTGGGCTCCACTTTAATAAAAGTCTTGAATATTTTTGTTCTCTGAGTACCACAATGGTACTTACTTTGAAGTATTCTTCAAAGTATCCTACCCATACAATTTCATCTGTAAGAAAATCCTATTCCTATTGCTTGATTCTATAGTATATATCCTTTTCTTAACATTGAATTTATCCAAATAGCTTTAAACTTGTACCTATGTTTCCTTTTAATTGAGAAGATTTGAGGTTTTATTCTTGTTCTTTCTCCCTGTGTATAACTTGTTTAGTTCATTGTTTTCTTACGTTGAATCCACACATCTTCTGAAACATCATTTCTGAATCAAAGTTTATAACAGCAATTCAGTATTTTTGCATCCTGCTGATGTTAGGTTTATGACAGGTTGTCAAAGAGACAGTTAATGGTATTTTCAGTGTTCTACTTGTGTCTCCCAAAACAACCCCCGGCAAACTCTAAATTATGCAAATTATTTAAGCATAATGTACATTCTCGAAAGTTTCAAGGACTCTCTCTTTTTTACCAGTCGTGCATTGCTTGTTCTTGACTCTGTCTTAGCTCTTGCTCTTCATCTAAATTTCATTTATAATCTTCTACTTAAATCCTGCGGCTAATTTAGTGTTATAATAAACACTACCTTCTTCAGGAAGATTTCTCTAATCAATCAAATTAAGCATCTTATCTCTTCCTTTTGACAGGATATAGAATTTGAAACACCAAATAACTTAATTACTTGAATATTTGTCTTATTTCATCTACTAGATTATAAATAAATTTAAATATATATTATAAAACAACATATCCATGAAGTACAAAGAATAATGCCTGATGAAAGCTATAAGAATGTCCTTTATTGAATTTAGTATGTTCATCAGATATGAGCTTTTGAGTTTTTTTTTTAAATTTTAGTTATTGTTGCCTATGGTTTATTTTAAATATCACTCTAATGGCCTGCATCTTCCTGTGTCATCCGGTTTTGTACATTTTCTTTATATAATACTTACAAATTCATTGCTTTGGTTAACAGACCTTTAAAACTTACAGAGAAAATGTAGGTGTGAAGATTCTAGTAATTTTATCTTTCAGATCCTTATAAAATGACAAAAATCATATAATCATACTAGGCGTGTTCATCTTGTTAAATTGAAGGGGTGCCATTTGCACAATTAAATTAGGAAAATTTTTATTGATCTCCTAAAGAAGGACTTCATTGAGTAAAGACAAAGGTACTTGTGAGCACTTTCTTCAAAGAAAGCGTATGACAAAATGGAGCTTGTGGAAGGAGATAGTGGCAAATCTTTATTATGCCACCTTATTTGGAGGTAGATGGTTTAGGCAGTTGCTGCCTACACAGTCTTCAAAGATCACATTCCATACTTTACAAGCATCTCAACAAAGTTGGAGAGCAGATGAATTTGGACTCCTCATCCTTCATGCTATGACCATGACCAGCCAAAAGGCTAACCAAGCAGTGGGCTTCTTCCTGATTGGGGTGGTGGGGGAGCTACAGAGCTAGTTAGGGAAACTTACATAGTGGGATGCTTGACTCAAGAGAAATGAAAATTTCCAATGTGACCCCAAGTTAGTAGCTTCAACAAGCATGTACAAGAAATATTTTAATTCTTGACATTTGTTGTGTGCTTATCGTGTGTGAGACACTTGTATAAATAATTTTCTCAGACAGTCTTCATTAATTAACCTTCAAAAATTGCACTTTGGCTTTGTTCTCTCTGTGCAGATAATGTCATATCTGATCAAACAAACAAAACAACCACAAATGCAAGATTATGGCTCCATGACTAAGGTTCATACTTACAAGCCAAAATAAAACTATAATCTTAACTGTCTTATTATTTTTCTTGGATTCTGAAAAAAATAGATGGCTTTTGTTTACTACATTTCCTTAATGAAACTTGTGACAATTTGAAAAGAGAACCTTTAGCATATGGGTGGATATTAGAAAGACTGAAGAAATCAAATTTTTCTGTATAAAAAATAAAAATGAAGTTAAAATGTTATGTTAAAACTCTGTAAATGAAGTCTTTATTGAGAACTTAGAATTTGGGGAACAGAATGAGGAAAGGAGTTTCTGAGAAGAGAGAGAGAGATTAGAGAAAAAATCCCAATTGTTAGAGGATTGTCCATAAAAAAAAAAGTAAAATTTCAACTGAAATATGCCATTGAAATACTTTTCATTTGTTCAAAACATTGGTAAACACATTTTGCTTATACGTTGTGTGTCAGAGATAGTACTTTGAAGGACTGATGGGTGCAGGGTGATATTCAGCATGAAAGAGTAAACCAGAGGAAGAAAAGATAAACAGACCAGATTGGAGGAGTATGTCCGAGCTACCATTACTAGAAGAATTATGAAGCGTGCATGCGCGCGTGTGTGTGTGTGAAACAGAGAGAGAGAGATGATGAAATTATGAAGACCACATAATACATTCCCAATTCCCAAATAATTAAATCAGTATAACTGTGTCTCTCAATCAATTTCCCATGTTCTTTCCTGCCTTATTCACACCATGCCCTTCTGTCAAACTAATGCTACATTGATCTTGCAATCAGGTGGGTCTTTCAGGGTTGACCTCAAATGATATCAACTCTTTAGAAACCAAAAGCAACCCCTCTCTTCTCTTAATTTTCATAAAATTTCATTTGTATTTATATTATGATGTTCATCTTTTTCTGCATGCTATAAATTTGTTTTCATAATTTATGTTCACTGCTGGACATTATATTCTTCCAGCCTGCATTTCTATCTGCTTTAGTTGCACAGTATTTTAGTAATGGTTAAGTAATCAATACAGTAGAACTTCCATCATTGACCATTCCCATACATTCACCACCTCCATAAGTTGATCTAATTTTCCTAAATGAGACATGCACCACATGTTATGTATCAGTGTAGCATAACTAGTTCCTCATGTACATATTGGTATCACATAAATAGGTCAAATAGGTTAACTGCTTCTGTATCTTGACTAGTTAGTTGTGATCCCTATGGTGGTCCACTTATAGAGGCTTTGCTATTATTTGTCAAATGAACATTTAAAAATTGAGAAGAAAATATTTTATTTAGAAGTGAGAAATTTTAAGTTTATTCTATGTGATGTTTAACTTGTTATTATATGTGATGTTCATTTGTCTGACATATTTCATGTTATCAGATAAAAATATATCCATTTAATGGTATGTCATGTGAGAAATTTGGAGTCAGAAAACTTCGCATAAAGGAATGTTTCTAACCCCTGTCCTTTGTATAAGAATCACCTTTAGAACTTTAAATAAATCATGCTGAGACTCACCCCAGAGTTTCTTAGCTATCTTAGTTTAGATAGGGCCTGAGCATTGTTACACATTCAGAGGATTTCAGGGGATTAATGTTTTGATGGGGTTTGGAAAATTCTAGCGACGTAGAGAAAGCACAGGAATAAATGCTTATGCCTCGCTATACTGATTCACAGATTTAAGATGTTGAGATCACAACCTTGCAGAACAGGAGATTCCTAATCTGTGAAATGGAGATCAAAATTTCTATCCCACTACCTCCCATGATTTTGGTAATACATAAATGAAATAATGTATGTACAAACATTTTACCAATTACTACTTACCTGTAAATAAGTTATTGTATTGTTCTTACACTGTTTCTTGCTTCCTTTCTCACAAAATGTCAATGTTGCTCCCAATTATCTAGTTCTAAAGCAACAATGGAGTCAACACAAAAACATTGTCTAAGAAGATCTCCACCGAACTGGACCCTGGCAATTCCAGCTCTGTCAGGCATTTGTTTCTACATCTTCAACATAAATATCACAATAGCTCCCATTGTGATCACACTTTTGAAATCTTTTCTCTGTGATCTTTTTAACAGTAGACAAGATTTGTCTTGCAAGTGTGAAAGCTTCCATATAAAATATATATGTATATTATATACTAGTATGTATTGTATATTATATATGTACATTGTATACTATTGTATATTATGTTATATAGCATATTATATATATTATATATAATACACTATATATATTATACTAATATATATTATATACATATATATAGTATCTTGAGGTAATGGGCATATAAGTGAATTTGGTCATTATTCTCAAACTTAACTTGTTTTGATTATGTGGGGCAAATTCTAAATTTAACTCTGAAAATGACAATGTGCTAGTGATTGTCACATACCTACTCCCTTTTTTAAAATGATTGACAAGCAGAGCAGATTGTAGGAAATTGTAAAGAAATACTATTCTGATCTTTTTAATGAGTCTTTCAGAGGGATTACTCTTCAAGAATCGGTATTTCTTCTATGCTGTAACCAACTCATTTTTTTACTTTTAGCATTTCCATTCCTCTCCCTATGTAGGTTTAAGATAATTGATTAACAAGTTTTAATAAAGATAAAATAAGCACTATAATATTTTCTGGTTATTAGTCGCTGAACAAACTGTCCCTAATTTTTGCAGCAAATACACTTTCCACTCATGAGGTCATAAATATAATGTGGATTTACTAGAAAATATTACGCATACACATGTGTATCTTCAATGACATTTAGTAGTCATTATATCTTTTTAAATTTGAAGTATGTGAGATACCATTTGATGTGTTTAAAAAATTACCATCACAGATGATGGAACTAGTTATTGAATTTAAAATTTCCATATATGCAGTCAGCCAGGTCATGACTTTGGTAGAAAAAAGAAATGTCACAGATAATTGAGAATTCAAATAAATCACATCATCTAAGCACTTACCAACTCATCCCTACTTCTATCTGGTTCTTCGCATTTTGGGTAGAAGGATTGACTTTCTCCGCATTGCTTTCTGCAAACTATATTAGCTTCAGTGTAAGAGCTTGGTCTCATAGCCTCTCTATCATTAATTCATGTGTGCACTATTTCATGGCAAAGCTTGTCATTTTTCCATCTCATACTCAGTCTTGATGAGCAGAAGGCTGGCTTTTGGTTTAATAGTGAAATAATTCCAATGTCAAAACATTTTCTCCCCTTTTTATGAAGATACATTTTTCTCTTGGATTTGACCCAAGAAAACTCTCTTAATAATTCCATGGCTTACTGAGCTCAAATATGGAAGTGCTTCATTGAATCTGTGACGTATATTATTTCATGGGCTTATCAAACCCTATTAGGGACTTCTGCTTTGCTTTCATGAGCAATTCTTTGAAGAGTGTTACTGGGTGTTTCTGTGGCTGTTTTGTTTTGCTTTGTAAAATGTGCTGATCATAACATTTTGCATAAGAGCATGAATCATGTTTGAATAAATTGCTGAAACGCAAAGGGAGACAGCAACAAATACATGAACATTTTGTGAGCATCTTGTTCCTCGTGTTAAGCTGTTTTCTATGTAAATTATTCTTCTTTGGCAATATGATTCTGCTCAGTTTTAAATTATAGTGGCACAATAGATATTTCATAGTTTACAGGGGCTCTGCAATAGTAAGCGGGGGAAGGACAGTACACAATTCACTTTAAAATACTGTTAATTAATAACACACTCAAGATTAGTCCTCAGGTCTGCTAATATTTTGTTGAGGTCCCTGCTTAAACTTTTTATTTCTTTTATAGGTAATCTATTTTAGAGAAATATGTGAGAATACCTTATTTCATAACGACTGAATTTTCACATTTAATTAGTACATTTGTTGCTGTTGCAAAGCATATTTACAAAAATAAAATACAATTCAACTATATAAGTATTTTTATAGTAAATGTTAATATTTTGCCTGAAGTAAATATTTATTATTTTCTTTTCCATCTTAAAAGCATTAACCTTGCTGTACTTTCTGTACATGACATATTTTTAACACATTGATAAAATTTTATTTAATTTATGTGCTACAGCTGTCAAATACATGCAAATCCTGTTAGTGCAATGATATGGAAACCAATTCCTGAAATCTTGTTAAAAATACCTCTGGGAATTCATATTTATATCCATTTAAAAGCACGGATGAACAGAATCTGCCTAACATAATTGGAAGAAAAAAATCAATAAGATTCTCTTATCAACTGTTCTCATTGCCTTCTGGCTATTGTTAGCACAGCAAAAGTAAAGAGAGGACTATTTCCAGTCTTTAATTTGTTCTATTTATTTTCAAAATTGTATTTAAGTTAAAATACTAAAATTCTATTGCAGTTTAAAAAAGGATGGATATTCTATGTATTTTCGATACAGATCCATCCTTCCAAATGCTAACTGAAGACTAAGTAAGCCCTCTTTTTCCCTTAAAAAGTTATTTTAAAAAGTATTTTAGAGATGAGATGGTAGAATTAAACTCTCATGTTGTAAGCCTTTGGACTTTAGAGAATGGAAGCCCTTACTCAAGGTTACTCAGTTAAGGAGCAAAACACTTCGCCCTAGGGATTTGACATCTCAGGGAATTTTTTTCTACTTTAGTACACAGTGTTTGATGACATACATATCTTGATTATAGGTTAATCTTTGACTGTTTTAGAAGTATTTTAGTATATAACAGTAGTTATAAAAATTGAAAGTATTTCTTGATTAAAAATAAATGGATGTTTTCATTTAGAATATTAGTGAATATAGTTATTCTAATCATTTCAAATTGATTGGTACTTATTATTAAAATACAGATACTGTTATGGAAAAATTATGAGATATGCAATCTTTTTTTTGGCTGGAGCTGGGTTTGAACCCACCACCTCCAGCATTTGGGCCGGCACTCTACTCCTTTGAGCCACACGCGCCGCCCGAGATATATAATCTATTTGAAATTTAAAGTTATACATTCATAATGGCAAACACACAACCAAAAAAATCATTAGGATAAATCAGCTTTAGAAACCTCCAAATTACTTTGTTTCTATGTCTCTCTGAAGCCAAAATAGTAACTAAATATACTAACTGCAGACTCAAAATTGATAAAGCAGTTTGGGAAGACTACAAAACTATTTTAGGAGTAGAAAAAAAGACTGCTCAAAATTAATATTGCTAGTGTTGTTTGATTACAATATTTTGGTTATAGTGATACTGAAATACATAAACATAATCTTATAAACAGAAGCCTGCAAAGTGGTGTCTTATGGTGTAAGTGTGATAGCTTTCTTACTTACCTAAATTACATACTCTCCTTAAATGTTTATATGCAATTTAAATTGTTTAATTTTTAAAATATCTTTGAGAAAATAGTGTAAGCACTTAATTCTCTTTCTTTTTTTTTTTTTTTTTTTGCAGTTTTTTTTGGGTCCAGGTTTGAACCCACTGCCACTTCTGGTATATGGGGCCAGTGCCCTACTCCTTTGAGCCACAGGCACCACCCTAAGCACTTACTTCTTTTTATGGGTCCATTATTTTAACAGATCAGATTGTACTCCATTAACTAACCAATGATAGGAAATATGTTTTTAAGGTTGTCATTAGATAGGAAAAGTCACAAGTGCATATTTCCCATTAATAATTATAAAAAAGCTGTAAATATCATTTTGTGTTATTGTTTATTCAGTTGATATGAGAAGTAAGAAAAGGCAAAGTGATTGTCACCTGTGGAAGTCTGAAATTTGGTACTATCTATTAATCAGTGTGCTCAATCATCTGTTCTCACTTCAATTCCAAAAAACATAAAGGTGTCTGTGACGTACTGATTTCTCTGTTTATCTGAAGGTTATATTCAAATTCTTGGCTTTACAAAAATCAAGTACACGTAAAAAACTGAGAAGAATAGCCCATATATCACCACTTACAAAAACAATTTAACAATAGCATATATTTTCTTCTAGTGAAATATTCATTAGATCTGTTAAAATTCCTTTACTGAGTGCTAGATTACATCAAAATATAGCAGTTGCATTGAGTCATACAGATAACTGCATCACAGAATGAATGATTGGAAACCAAGTGTGCCATGCTGGTCAATGGCTCGCATTTTAAACAGGAAGAATATCACAACTATAATTCAATTCAATGAACTTTGATATAATGGTAAATATTGCTGTTAATGGTCTAAGCAATACAGCCACAAAATTCTTATTTGACAGGGATTGGGACACTATCCCATTTCTCACTGATTTAAGTTCAGCAACAGATGGATCCCTCATATAAGAAATGAAAACAATGAGGGCAATGGAAAAGTTATTTGAGGAAAAGGATGTGTCAACATGCTCTCAAGTAAATTAAATGTATATGAGTGGAGATTTTTATTTATTTATGTTTTTGTAGATGTTTTCTTTGTCGACGTTTTCAAACGTGATTTCATTGTTTTGCAAATAACAAAAAAAAGAATACCACTATCTAAGCAACTTGTTCAGTTTCCTAAAGGTTTTGCTGCTTAGAACTCCCTGGTTATATTAGCCACATAATAAATTGCCCCCCTTGATATGATAAATTATGTATTAGAATAATGGACAGATCACTCAGGAGCTGTGTAAGTGAAACACACAGCTTTTGACTAAGCAGGGTCTACATGTTTACATTTATCACCCAAATGCCCTGACTTTGATGTAGACCTTTGAGAGGCATTTATTAATCATGATTTCATTATTCTTTTTTAGCAAACTAATGACTTTTTATTTGTCAGAAATATTGCTGATGATATACGGCTGGTGTCCAAAAACACTAATCTTCCTTTTGCAACTTAACCTTCTGTGTGGCTGTTAAACAATCACTTGCATGAGACACCATGCTTTCCATTACCAGAAAGGTCTTGGTGTTGGAGCTAATCAGGTTGCATGTCTGTTGTAGAGGAATGGTGATTCTTTAAGCGCAGTTGGATTTGAGTTCACTTACTAGACGTCATCTGTTGGAGAATGAAGAGTTTTACTCAAGAGAAAAATGGATACTTTTACTGGAAATAGGGCCCAGAATAATGATGGCATAAATTACTAGTGCTTTAATACAATCAATGGTTATGCAAATTTACAGTCTGAGTAAATAAGCAAGTGTATTTTCTTCTATGATCTACTTTCATTCTATAAATATCTAAACAAGTCACTCTGTAGGGAGAAAAATTGAGCTTTGTGGGTTCCCCAAGGAATTTGCAATGGGCTAGGCTAGAAAAAATTGTTTTTATGAAAAGTGAGAGATTAATGTACTATACATTAGTGAAACACCTAACAATAATAAAATAAAAACAGTTGAAAATAAGTCAGACAAAACTACCGTCATTTTGAAAAAGGGAAGAAGCCCGGGTTTGTGATTTTTTTTAATAAGTTAGATTATTTATATACAATTTTTAATTAGGAAACAAATTGAAGTTACCTGAGAATATCTATTCCTTGTTTTTAGAAAATAATCCTTAAAATACTTTCCTGCATCAATTTCTGGGTAGGATAGTAACTATACAGGTTTACTTGTTTTTTATAAAAAGCTAGTTTAATATGTTTTATTCACTCAAAAATACTTAGTCAATAAGTTAATTTTCTAGGTAAAAATTATGAACTTTGTGTGGTTTTATTTGCTAAATTAAAATCACCCAGTTTAACTATGGTTCTTAGGCTCCATATCACCAATATAAAAGTCCTAAACCTGATACTAATCATCATTTCTATTTCTGTGACTAAACAGAAATGAACTTGACCCAGTTCCAAGACCCTATATTTCAGCAAAGAGAGTTAAGCCAAAATGCCACTAAAAAGCTACGGAATTCATCGACTCAGAAGAGAACAGCTTTGTAAGAGCCAAGTTCTCTTTCTGAATGCTGTTTTTCTCTTTTGATTCTCTGAATCACTTTTCATAAAGTGGACTATTTTGACTCCGTTTTTTAATGTTACTGATAGGTTTAAAACAAAAGAAACTTAAACATTTGAAGTGGGTTGCCTCTGAAAACCAGTCTTTGCTTTTTTGTTTTATTAATTCATTTTCATACGTTTGATTTATACCGTCAGTACATACAGCTATGTACATGGGTATATAAATTTGTTTTTATCAAGTAGATGTATCATTTTGAAATGAGCCAAGAGAAGAGCAGTCTAGTCAGAGAGAAAGCAAAAAGTAGATAAATATATAAATAACCCTTGGTCTTGTGGGGGAGGTGGTGGGGGTGGGAAAACAATTTCGAAAACATAAGAAATGGGGGAGAGGAGTGTAGTATTTAAAAAATGAGAGATTAAGGAACAGGAAAACTTAAGAAGACCCCTGGGAGGTGTGTTTCTGCTTCAAGGTTGCTCTCCTAAACTATTAATAATTGTTTTCTGGAGATGGCTTACTAGTGCCATGTTTGATCCCCACTCAGCATATATATTTCTCCATAGATTCTGAAAGGCATTAGGGAAAAAGGATTATATGTTTCATCTTTATCTAAGTCTCCTCTTTCCTAACAAAGGTTATGAAGTATAGTAAATTTATAAAAATTAAGATTTTACTTTATTTTTGTTGACTAGAACTCAAAAAAGGCCTACAATATGTAGTAGTAACACATAATTTTATAATGCAAAGGAAATTCAGCAGGGAACAAGACAAATGTCATTTGGTAATTGCTGAAAAAAATAATTTGTGGTTTTGCCTCCTCATAGGGTTCCAACCTTCCCCAATATTTTCAATGTAAGTCAGAAGGAATAAAGTCAAAATATTTCTATTAAGCCTAATAACTATAGGAGGATTTAGGCCATTTTTAGAACATTTAATATTAGATTAGTATTTATAAAACAGAGTCAAAAACATTTTTCATAATCCATTTGAAGATTGCTAAGTGAGAATCAGAGAAAATAGTAGTTAGCACTTGCATGAAATGTAAATCATTTTGACTCATAATTCTGGTTTCCCTAACTGAATATAGAATATTTTGAATGAGAGGATCAATTTATCAAGAAATCATCTGAAGGAAAGGAAATCTCAGCAGAGGGATACTAAAGGCCCAGGTAAGTGTTCATTTTATTTGTCAACTTTTAGAAATTGGCTTATTGTAAGACACATAAAGAAAATATTTTATAAAGTTTAAGCATGGTAACCATCTAATGTTGAAGTATATGCACTATTTTCTTTTTATTCTATCCATCTATGCAAATATTAAACAAGGAAGATAATGAAATTTAAAAACCATGTTTAGCATAGCTTTCTTATTTGAAACATGAGTGATGCATGAAATTATTCATTTGCCATGATATACATGTAACTAAATATCAAGTTTAATGGAGAATAAATATAGAAGGGTGTTTTTAATCAGGATTGTTTGTGTAAACTCTCTTTACGAAAAAAGAATTAACGTGGATCTAAACTATGAATCAATAAACTCTACGTTATTTGGAACAATGTGCTTCCTTTCCTAAGGCAAAAAACACACTTTAAGTTATCTTGAGAAGCTTACATAATAGTTGTTTTTGGTTCATATCCCCAAAGTATACCCCGGTTTACTTGTGTTCCATTTGCTTCATTTTCTTAAATTGAAAAATTGTTTCCCTTCTCAACACAAGTGCTGTTTTAACCATCCCCTCACCCCCAGGATATAGGGAGAGAGAACATTATCAGTCCAGCTTCCTCTCCATGGTTCTGTGGAAGAAAATGAGCCTGTGTAAGTATCTTTAATATGCTACAAAACACGTACATCTACAAACAGGCATACAAGCAAGAGTGGCAAGGTGATACCTACCATGTACGTGGAAGCTGGCAGCTGTAAATTAGACCCAAACATAGGAATCTTAAGGACGGGGCCAGAACTTAACTACATTAGTGTGAAAGCTCCCATAGAAATTGAAGAGTATAATCCCTCGCTTTGTAATGAAGGGGACTGATTCCCAGAGAAGGCATGTGTCTTATTCCAACTGACAGAGCAAGTTTGTGAAAAAGTAATCTACAACTCTGACCTTATAGAAATCTGAGTCCATTTATCTTTCATAGCTTCTATTCAATCATTTAAAATGTAAAAAGCACTTGATTTAGCCAGCATCAAATTTATGCCATTCATTCTTTGCTTGGATATATGAGAGTTAACTACAAAATATCCCATTTCTACCTTCATGGAACTTGCATTAGGGAAATTATGTTGTCAAATACTTGCATCACAGCTGTTAAACACCATCCTCCAAAATGAAATACTGTGGTACCTTATAGACTTTAGATATTTTTTTACATTTAATTCAACCAGAGGGTACCTAAAATCAACAACAGTCAGAAATTCATTTATGCAATTTCTTCTACCCCTTATGCTAGTTAAAAATTTTTTTTGAGATAAAATTGTGCTAGCACATTACAAGGTTTTAATTCTAAAAGCTTCTGTTTCTTAAAGGAGCACAGTGTTATTCTATAGTCAGTCCAATGTAAGAAGCAATCTTCTAACTGTGCTCGGGTAAAGAACATGACTTTGTGGAAGTTTTTCCCCTATTTGGCATTTGACTTTCCTACATGGAAAACAAAATGAAAGGAAGTAAGGAATAACATCTCTGGAGAATGTTGCATTGCTTGAGGGAAAAAAAAAATGAAAATTGAAAGCATGTATTCATTTTTTATTTCATAAAGTAGGTGGTGGGCATTAATTCCCTGGATTTAAACAATGAAAATTGTGTCTTTGTGAATCAAATAAAAATCAGAATATCTAAAGCTGCATTTTCAGTTAGATCATTTTATCCATAAACTGCTCAACTTATCTACAAAGAACAACCTCAGAGTTGAAAGTAATAATTTTGTTTTTGATTACTTTAATATTTAACTTAATTTTCTGTTTTCTTTGTTCTCTGAAGACAATTATAATGAATTGATCATTTGCCCCTATTCTGTTCCCACCCGAACGTGTGGAAGCAAAACAAAGATTCACAACTCTAAGAAATATTTTATTTGTTGAGATGGGGGAGCAAACACCTGAACCAGCTTCCCACCTTCCACTGACACATTTTTAGCCCAATGATAATGATCTCACTTCTGGTCCTGCATGTGGCTTTCTTGTTGTGCTTTTGTATTTTTTCCCCTTATGTTGTAAAATCAGAATATTCCTCCAAAGGATGCAGAGCAAAGTACAACATGTAGCTTAGAAAATATACGAGTGAGTGGCTGATGCGGTGTCAAAGAACGTTATTTTTACCATAGAGAAAAATAGAGTTACTCATTATCTAAACCGGTGATGCTGCAGGAAGAGGGAGTGGAAGAAAGAGTAAAAAATATGTTTGTGCCTATGGTTTACTTTCTGTCTGTGAGCATATTGTATGAAAACAAAATTTCTGTTTTACACATTACTTAGGTGTTAATAGTGTTTCACTGAATTAAATACAGAACAGGAAATTGAACAATTCACTTGGAATAAAATGATTTATTTTTATGTCATACTTAATTCTATGGAGGACCTATCATGCTATTATCCTAATATTATTAATGATATTAGAAGGAAGTGTGGTGGTAATAGGAAGTGTGATTTTTGCTCCAATGACATTACACTATGTATTATTTCTTTTAATAATCTTTCAGCATGGTATTATATTGAACCGATTGATCCAGTTTGTTAATATTGTCTTCACTGCAAAGGTCAGATGTGGTCCTCAAGATGCCCAGCAATAATATTTATAACACTTCCTTTTTTTTGAGACAGAGTCTCTAGCTGTCACCTGGGTAGAGTGCGATGTATCACAGTTCACAGCAACCTCAAACTCTTGGGTTTAAGTGATTCTCTTGCCTCAGCCTCTCAAGTAGCTGGGACTACAGGAGCCTGCCAGGCTATTTTTTTGGTCATAGTTGTCATTGTTGTTTAGCAGACCCGGCCCAGTTTGAACCTGCCAGCTCTGGTGTATGTGGCTGGTGCCCCACCAACTGAGCTATGGGCACTGCCTATAACACTTTTTAATGATGAAGTTAGTTAAAATTTGAAAATAAATGATAGAGATCATACTATGGAATCAACTGCATATAAATTATATATTTATATTTTATGCAAAATGTTTATAAATTAATACAAAGTCAATCTAAGAGTAGTGGTGAGAACAAGGTAAATTTTCTGTCAATGGATCAGTTATGGATGTATAAGGACCTAAATGATAGATTATGGATTTCAAACACTAATTTCTAATTATCTCCTAAATATGACATTTTTAAAACCCTGAACTAAATCTTTCCATTCTCCCTTTCCCATTTCCCTTCCTCGGTTACTGATCAACTTGTATCTAAACCAGCCAATTCATTTTCAATCTTCATGCTCTTGGCTGATCATATACCCTTCAATTAGGATCTATATTACTATGTACATAGAATTATAAGTCTCTAAATACTCATAAAGTTTATAATGATTATATATATTTTCAGTAATACTTTACAATAAGTGGTTATTTGGTTCACAAGTCTAAAATACTGCCATCAGAATTTTGCATATGTTAAAAGGGACAATTCAGGATTATTGCACTAATAAACTCCCCTAAATGTCTGGTAGCTTAAATTCATTTCTTGGTAACACCATCATTTAATTCAGGTCAGATAACTTTTCTGGCCAGCTCCTCCCTTCTTGTTACCAAATATTGCATTTAATCATTCTTCATCATCTCGTCTCCATGTAAATTAAATACAGAATCTCTAGCTTATCTACATTTTTCTCTATCACATTCAGATTGTTCTCTTTTCAGAAAAAGGCCCTGTGACCAAATGTTGACAAGATTTTACACGTGTGCGTTGGCGTGCACCCACACACACGTGCTCACACACACCCCAAACATACGAAGATGGAAGAGGGAAAAAGAAAACTAAACTAAAATCTCCTTAGGAGCAGGAAGAATGAAGGCTGCAAAGTAAATGGTTCACCTGACTCTGGAAACACACAGAAGCCAGGCCCTGAAACAGGTCTCAGGATTTTTCTGCCATATGGCTTTACCATATTGTATTTCTTTGAATTTATCTATTAGGACTGAGATCAATATATTTTTATAAGGAAATGCTGGACGTTTCAAGAAACAAGTTTACAATTTCCTATTCCTTTGGCCAAAACAAAGGCATGAGTGAAAGCAAGAATTACCCTGGAAAAATAGTCTACTTGTGTATCTAGTGAAAAAAAATAATTGGTTTTGGAAAATAAAATTATATCTGCTCAATTTCTTTTCGTAGAACTCTGCAATTCTGCTATGACTTTTTTCTGATCTGAACTCAACATATTTTTCAATTTATATCTTTCCTTCTTCATTAAAAGGAGAGTGATATCTTTAATACAACTTGTTATTGCTGTAGTAATAACTTTGTGATTGGATCTGAGCTGCAAATTCATCCTGCCTTGGACTGTGACACGGGAACCATGGTTCAATTTGTGTAACACCACCAATTTTTTTCTCTGTGTATAGTGGCAAAGTGGATTTGCAGTGTGGCATTTACCTATCATTGTCTAGAAAACAGCAGAATACTGTTGGCTATACTTAAATTTCTTACATGAGGCCAATAGCAAAAGTTAAAATTATATTTAAATATAAAATTATTTTGGTGTTGGGGGTCATATAAACATATCATTTCTACTCTGTGTATTACTGCCCAGGATGTCATGCACTTGTAATAATAGCCAGAGCTACAATTTGATCTGAACCAACTCCTCCCTTATCACATTTACTTCCAAGAATCAAGGCACAGTCTAGATCTTGACTGTGAAATGAGATCTTGACAATGAGGTGACCTCTTAATATTATTATTACATGTGTGCACATTGATCATGTATGTATGTATAGTTCCTAAAACATTTAAATAACTATGATACTCTTGAAATGTGAAAAATGAATGAGTGTTCTCTACTTAACCAACAATAGTTTATGACCAATCAACAATCCAGGTATCATTATTTGATGCCATCCACTTACATCTTCCATGCATTTTCTAGCACAGCCTTTTTTAAATTGAGCAGATGTTACCTACTCAGGGTAGGAAGTGAGTATAAAGACAGTTAAGTACTTCAAAAGGAAAGCAAAACCAAAGAAAAGAAAATTACTTTATACCTAATCTGAAGTTATAATCTTGGAAGATACGTAGTTTACATTAAGTTTTATTTTGATGTTCTGAGCATAGTATCACAACAGGCCTTATGCTATAGTAAAATTCTCTATAGTGCACTGAATTAAAACACTTTTGTGCTTTTAAAAACCCTGCACCAAAATTAAATTTATAAATAATATATTACTTCGGGAGGTATGATATCAAATATAATATGAAAATTAACCCTACTTCTCTAATCATATTTAATCTATCTGAACAGAGTTTAAAATTTCGATCTAGTGTTCAACAGACAACTTTAACCAATTCTGAACATGTCTTATTCTGAACAAGTGTAAAGTCTGGTAATTTCATGAGAAAAATTGATTGCTCACCATTTGGATAGGGTGGCTTTGTAATTACCATATCTCAAAAATAGATATTCTGAAATACTTACATGCTTTCCATGCAGAAGTATGGATATTTTAATTTGAAAAAAAATACATTCAATAATTAGCTTATCATTCTCCTACATGTACGATCTATTTAGTTCTTAGAAATCTTGGTATTATACAATTTGTATTCAAAAACCTCATAAGTTTAAAGCAATCAAATCACATATTAGGCAGTAAAGTTCTAAGGAAAATTAAAGCGTATGAGGCAGTCAGGCCTGGAGTCATGGCTCATGTCTATAATCCTAGCACTCTGGGAGACTGAGACAGGTGAATCTATTGAGTTAAAGTATCTGAGATCAGCCTGAGCAAGAGACCTTCATCTCTAATATAAAATAGAAAAAATTAGCTGGGTGTTGTGGCAAGTACCTCTAGTCCCAGATTCTCAGGAGTCTGAAGCTGGAAGATCATTTGAACCCATGAGTTTGAGGTTGCTGTGAGTTTGGTCTATCCTGGGGCACTGTAGCCTGGGATAACAAGAGATTGTGTCTAAAAGAAAAAAAAAAAAAGGCATGAGAGTGGTGAAAAAAAGATGACACACTTAAGTTTGCACACACACACACACACACACACGTACACATGTCTTTTCCTTCCAGATCTGGGATCGTAAAAGAGCTTTTTCTACTTCACAGTGCACATGGCATGAAATAGGCACCCCAGACCCTGGCTTATACAGCCATGAAATGTATGCAATTCCAGCCAGCTAGAATTGCTAATGAGGAGATTTAATATGATGGAAGTTTTGAACAACATTTTGTTCAAAAAGTATATAAAATAAAAATAGAGAAAATAAATCACTTTAGTTTCTTATAGATAGCTTGAAGCTTGTTGTCAAAAGCATATCTAATTTGAGTCCTTAATCTTCCTTCCCCATAATACAAATTTTAGTTTAAAAGACTCTACAAATCTATTTATAGCTCCATACACATGGAATCTTACATGTAAGCACATAGACATGTCAACTTCACTAATCCTATTCAAGAAGAGCTTTGAAAGAATTTTCCTGGAGTGACAAATAGAAAGTTTTGTTGGAATTAAAATTAAATAACAGAAATGGATTAAATCTATTCTGGGAAGTTTTTAGAAGCAGTTTATGTATTTTATTGAAAAGTGTCACATCATAGCTCAACAGATTGTTTTGTGTTAATCTACCATATTATTTAACAAGGGTACTGGTTTCCAAAATAATACTGCTCTATTTAAATGCTAATGCAATGATACTGCTATGGAGGTCCCTTAAAGAGAATGAGTTCTAAATACTACAGCTAGAGAACATTTGGCCTTTGTAGATAAAGTTTCTTTCCTTCAGTTGAAAAGCTGCATCTATAAAAGGAAAATGACTTTGTCACTCTGTTGGTTCCCAATATTGTTAAATATTTATTAAGATTCAACAGTACACTAAGCATTTATAGAGTAAGGATAGAATAATGTTTACTTTAATTAAAGCAGTAGGTGAAATCTCTTCCAGGAGATAGGTGTACGGTACAAATGCTGACCCTTAAATATTGATTTCTGGGTGTAGGCAGGATTCAGACTCATCATAGCTCAAATAGTTATCATCTGTTTATATTTATGTAATGAGAGAAAATCTCTCAAAATTCCCCTAATGCCATTATGATTTGACTTTTATTCTACTTAACAATGTTGATATCCAACTAAACAAACAAAAAAAAGACACATATTTATGGCTGATACTAGGATGGTATTGTATCTTAGGATGTTCTCTAATATATTACATTACCAACTGTCAGAGCCTCATGAGATTCCGAAATGCACTTATTCACCTTGCTGGTCAAGAGAAGCGGGAAATTTCTCAAGTGAACAGAGGTAGGTGGACGCTGACACATTGTACTGTGGCCTCCTGATTGACAGGTTAATGATTCTTTCAACCTGCCAATCGTACACCCAGACAAATATTCAGTACAATTAACAGGGACCTGTTCATTTAGCCAAATGATATCTACTGTATTCCCTAGCTGTACATAATTATGAACGTGACTGTAGGCTGATTTTATAGTACTGCCACGTCAATGATTGTCTTCACCCTCTTTGCTGTATTTGATGGAATTGGTGGTTCTAGGGCATTTGCATGAGAGCAGGCAAAACCTCCTTCCAAATGAAGTTTTTCACGATAAAGAGAAGAGTAAAGAAAGTGCGTTTTTTTCCATCGTTAGAGGAAAGAAGAAGAAAGCTTTCTTTCTTTACCCGAGATCCTCTTCTTATTAAAATACTTCTTACACGTAAGTGGCAATATCCTTTCCCCTCAAGTGAAACATTTCTCATTAATTATCACACTCAAATGTTAATATTTCAACATTAACAATATTCACATACATACAGATGAAAGACTAAGTGTATATTCTTATGCTTAATATTTTTAATCAACTAATGGGAGAGTGGAAGGAGCTCTGCCTCTTCATACTATTATGTGCCAAATAATGACTCATACTCCCACAACAGTCTCTTTTTAATTACTGTGAATTCTTTATCGGTGCAATAAAATATCCATGATACCATTGACCTCCAGGGAACATGAGGACATTATTTTCTATTAAGTTAGCCTCTATTTTTTTTCTTTTTTTTTTTTTTTAATGGAGACAGAGTCTTGCTCTGTTGCCCAGGCTAGAGTTCAGTGGCATCATCATAGCTCACTGCATCCTCCTACTCCAGGGCACAAGCAATCCACCTGCCTCAGCCTCCGGAGTAGCTGTTACTATAGGCATGTGCCACTATGAACAGCTATGCCTGCTTTTTTCTTTCTTTTTTTTTTTTTTTTTGAGACAGAGCCTCAAGCTGTCCCCCTGGGTAGAGTGCCATGGCATTACAGCTCACAGCAACCTCCAACTCCTGGGCTCAAGCGAGTCTCCTGCCTCTGCCTCCCAAGTAGCTGGGACC